>CAMQQG010000268.1:0-15409 GCA_947034895.1 Rhytidiadelphus loreus | reverse complement strand
AAGCCGAGATCGTCGGCTACTTCAAGGCCCAGGTCCGCGTGGCGGCCGACTATCCCGCGCCGGACCTGCCGACACCCGCAGCACTGCTGCAGCCGCGGGAAACGGCGGTGGCCGTCCAGGACCTGTATCGCGAAGGCTGGATGTTCCACGGCCCGGCTTACCAGGGCGTAGCTGCCTTTCATGGGATTGGCGACAACGGCATCGACGGTGAACTCAAGGTGCCCACCGGCAAGGGCGCGCTGCTTGACAACATGGGCCAGCTCGCTGGCTATTGGGTCATGGAGCAGCCGAGCGATTGTCTTGCCATGCCGATCGGCGTTGACCGCATCCGCTTCTTCGCACCCGACCCACAACCCGGCGAGCGGACCCAGGCCAAGGTCCGCGTCAATCTGCTGGATGCGCTCAACTGCGTCACCGAGCATCAGCTGCACGATGCGGAAGGCCGGCTGTGCATCGCCATCGACGGCTGGCGCACACGGCGCTACCAGATGGACAAGCCGTTCTGGGTCGCGAGCCGCAAGCTGTCCCGCCACACGGTTTCGCAGGTGATCCCCGGCAACGTCACGCTGTTCGATGATCGCTACGACACCGCGATCCTGCGCGACTACCTCAGCCGGCGCTACCTGACCACGGCCGAGCGCGCGGTCTATGACACGCTGTCACCGCGCCGGCGGCGTCAGTGGCTCGCGGGCCGCGTGGCGGCCAAGGACGCGGTGCTGGACTACCTGCGACGAGCGCACCGAATCGAGGAAGTCTATCCACAGGAAGTGCGGATCGAGAACGATGATGCGGGCGCGCCGAAGATCCACGCCAATGTGACCCATACCGCGCCTGAATCGCTGCAGGTCTCCCTGGCGCACAAAGGCACGCTGGCGGTGGCCATCGTCGGTACCGCGCCGGTGGGTATCGACCTGGAACGCATTGAGCCGCGCGAGGAAAACTTCCTGGCGATGACCTTTACCGCTGCCGAGCGCAGCCTGCTGGCTGCCACGGGCGAAGGTGATGCGGCATGGACGCGCGGTTGGGTCGTCAAGGAAGCCGTGGCCAAGGCCAATGGCACCGGGCTGCGCGGCCGGCTGCATGATTTCGTCATCGAAGCCCGCGACGGTGACTGTTTCCGCGTCAACGGCCAGTGGGTCGTGACGCATCCACTGAAGGACTGCATCGTCGGCTGGACACTGGACATGCCGGCTCACGCCGCAGTCGCACAAAGCTCACCGCAGACCGTGGCAGAAACCACACCCCAGAAACGTGCCTGACAACGCGCCCGATACGCCCATGAGCCGCCATTACGACAGCATTCTCGGTATCGTCATTGAGAAGATCCGCAGCACCGTCAACGAAGACTGGATCGAGGATTTCAAGATCGGACCCGAGACGCGCTTCAATGACGATCTCGAACTCGAGAGCGTGGAATTCGTCAAGATCGCCGATGCATTGCAGGCCCATTTCGGTACGCAACTGGACATCGTCGGCTGGCTGTCCGGCAAGAGCATCCAGGAACTGATCGGCCTCAGCGTCGGCGACCTGACCGGCTTCATCGCGGGTGCTGTAACCCAGACACCAGCCTGAGTCCTCCATGGCGCGGATCCTGTTCACGCTGCCGCCACTGACCGGCCACCTCAACCCGGCACTGGCCGTGGCGGAGGCACTGACGGCGCAGGGGCACAGCGTGGCCTGGGCGATCCATTCGAAGAAACTTGGCGATAAATTACCGCCACGGTCGCAGGTCTATCCGCTGGATCACGCCACCGGCGATGCCGTCGATATTGCCGCACCCGCCGTTCGTGGACTGGAAAGCGTGCGCCTCTTCTTCGAGGACTACACCGTTCCCCTCGCGCGGGCATTGCTATCACCGCTGGAAGCGATCGTGCGGGACTTCTGCCCGGATGTGCTGGTGGTCGATCACCAGATGCCGGCCGGCGCATTGGTGGCCCGCAAGCTCGGGTTGCCGTGGGTGACGCTGGTGACCACCTCGGCATCGATCCTGAAGATGTCGCCGGTGCTCGATGCCTGGGTCGAACAACAGTATCTGGGCTTGCAGCAGGGCTATCTACCGCCTGAACTGATCGTGCCGCGGCCGGATTTTTCGCCGCAGCAAGTCATCGTGTTCTCGATCGAGGCCCTGATCGGCACCGCGCACGCGCGCATCGACGCGCCGTACCGATTCGTCGGCCCGACCCACGGCAGCGGCCGGCACCATGTCGACTTTCCGTGGGAGTGGCTGCGCACCGATCGCCGCAAGCTGCTGGTGTCGCTCGGCACCGTCAGCCGCGACCGCGACACGCGCTTCTTCGAAGTGATGAGCGAAGCAGTTGCCGAGCTGCACGATGTGCAGGCGGTACTGGTCGCTCCGGAAGCACTCGCCGCGAATGCACCGGACAATGTGCTGGTGCGGGACTATGTGCCGCAGCTGGACCTGCTTGATCGCATCGACGCCGTGATCTGCCATGCCGGCCATAACACCGTCTGCGAAACGCTCACGCGGGGACTGCCGATGATCGTGGCGCCGATCCGCGATGACCAACCGGTGATTGCACGCCAGGTGATCGATGCCGGCGCTGCCCTGTTCATGCGGCATGGCAAGGTCACCCCGGCCACTGCACGTGCAACGATCCGCAGCCTTCTCGATACACCTTCGCTTGCCGACCATGCGCAGGCACTCGGACAGGTGCTGCGCGAAGCGCCGGGTGCAGCCGGCGCCGCCGAGTCGATTTTGGCGCTCGCCGCAGCACCCGCACAACGTCAGGTCGCGGCTTGATCATGGACACGATCGCAGCCGACGGCGCAGAACTTTCCGCACTCGCACTGGGGCCGGCCAGTGAGGCGGGCGATGCGTCAGCGGTGGTGATGCTTCACGGCTTGGTCACCGGCAACATGGCCAGCTGGTATTCGCCGTTCGCGTCACCACTGGCGGCGGATCGCCGCGTGATCCTCTATGACCAGCGCGGTCACGGCAGCAGCAGCCTGCCCGCCTCGGGCTTCGATCTGGATCAGCAGGTCCGCGATCTCCAGTCTGTGCTGGCGCATTACGGGCTGGGCAGCACAGCGGTCGATGTCGTCGGCCACAGCATGGGTGCGTTGATCGCGCTGCACTTTGCCTTGCAACACCCAGGGCAGGTGCGGCGACTGGTGCTGGTTGATGCGCCGATGCCGGCCTGTGACTACATCGCACCGAGTCTCGCCGGCGTGTGCTCGCGCGAGGCGCTGGCCGAGTACATCGACCACCACCTGGCTGCGGCTGCCGATCTCAAGGGACGACGACGCGAGCGTCTGCACCAGCGCCTGGCCGCGCTGTTCTTCGAATCGACACTGATGCAGGACGTGCGGGAGATGACCGCCGAACCCGACGCAGCGCTGGCCGAACTCGATCTGCCGGTACTGCTGATCTACGGCAGCAAGTCACCGTGCCTCGCTGCCGGCGAGCACCTTGCTCGGCACCTGCCCAACGCGCGGCTGAGCCTTCTCGATGGCGGCCACTATCTGCTGGAAGAAACACCGGATGCCGTGCGGCGGCAGCTGCAGCAGTTTCTCGACGCCCCGTTAGCGCACGCGCCGGTTGCGAGCTCCCATAACACCCTGACCCAACCCCTGCCCATGGGAATCCACACCCGATGAAGCCGCGTCGCTACACTCGCCGCGTATCGCCGCTGGAGCGGTATTCACTGGTTCTCAATCGAATCTACCGCTACCACGTCGACGGTATTGTCGAAGGTGTCGGCACGATCGATCCCGTCCTGCTGCAGGCTGCTGTAGACCGCGCCGCCGAAGCCAATCCGGCCATCCGAGTGCGCTTTCGCGGCTTCCTTGCGTTTTCCAAATGGGTCGACAGCGGTATTCCACCCAAGGTGCGCCCACTGCCGCTGTCCGATTGGGACGGTAACAGCGAGCGCGGCGCGCCGTTCCTGCAGCAGCGGCTGGATACGCGCTGGAACGGGCCTATCGCGGACATCCTGCTGGTACCCTGCACCGACGGCAAGACGCGGCTGGTGTTTCGCACACTGCACGCAGCGGTCGACGGCCGCGGCCTGCTGCACTGGGTCGACGAAGTGTTTCGCGCATTGCGCGGCGACGCGTTGCAGGGATCGACATCGACGCTGATCGATCTCGACATCCAGGAGCAGTATCGCGCGCAGATTCCAGAGGAGCCGACGCCGCCCCCTTCCGCCTGTATCCCGGTACTGACGCCGCCGGAAATCACCGGCGAACCGCTGCAGTACATCTGGCGGCGCGCAATCATCAACCAGGGTGTGCAGCAACTGCTGCCGAAGACCGCTACGTTTCTCGCGGCGTGGGCGCGCCGCAACGCTACCGGCGAAGTCGGCTTCACCATTCCAGTGGATTACCGCGGCACGCGCACACAGGAAATGGGGCTGGGCAACCTGACCGGCTACTTCCGGCTAAGCGTGCCGGAAGACGCCACGCCCAGAAAGCTGACGCAGCAGATGATCCAGCGCATCCGTGCATTCGCGGATTGCCGTCAGTTTCCGGGTATCCGTGTGCTGCTGTGGACGCCGGTCTGGTACATGGTCTGGAAGCTGCGTCCGAAGGTCGACAGCTTTCTCTACACCGTGACACCGGCGCTGCCGACGGGTGGGATCGTCTCGATGGGCAACATGAATCCGGATCAGTATTCGTTCCCCGGTTTTACCAGCCAGATGATCTACGGCATCCCCGGCGCCGTCGGCAAACTCAACGTGGTCTTCATCAACTATCCCGGCTTTGTCACGATCTCATTTGCGGCTCCTGCGGCATACAACCACCGCGGGCAGCTTGATGAACTGGTCACGGCCTATCAGCAACACTTTTCAGCGGCAGGAACTCCCTCTTGAACGACATCAATCTGGACAAACTGCGCGTCAACCGGACGGCAGCCGGCACCACGCCCGCGCGTCGCGGCAGACGCATCCGGCCCTGGCACTGGGTCGTTGCGGTCATCGTCATCGGCGTGGTGATCAAACTGCTGCCGGGTGCGGTGGAAGCGCAGACCACTCAGGTGGTCAGTGCCTGGCCTTCGGCGCAGTACCAGTTACTGACCTCCACCGGCTATGTGGTGGCACAGCGCAGGGCGGCGGTGTCATCCAAGGGCACGGGCAAGGTCGAGTGGCTCGGCGTCAACGAGGGTGACCACGTGACCGAAGGCACGGTGCTGGCGCGCCTGGAAAGCCATGACGTCGAAGCGAGCTACCACGCGGCGGTGGCCAACAGCGCGGTGTCTGCAGCGTCGCTGCCATCGGCGCAGAACGAGCTCGACGACGCCCAGCGCAATCTCGATCGCACCAAGACGTTGTTCGATAAGAAGCTCGTTTCCCAATTCAATCTGCAGGAGGCGCAATCGCGCATGGCCCGGGCACGCTCCAGCTATGCCAGTGCCAAGGCCGGGCTCGAAGCTGCACGCGCCAACGAACAACTGGCCAAGACCAATCTTGACTACACCCAGATCAAGGCGCCGTTCGATGGCGTTGTCATTGCGCGCTCCGCCAACGTCGGCGACATCGTCACGCCGCTGTCCTCGGCAGCGGACGCCAAGGGCGCGGTGGTGGTATTGGCGGACATGAATTCGCTGGAAGTGGATGCCGATGTGTCGGAGTCTGCACTGTCGTCGATCAAGGTTGGCCAGCCCTGCGAGATCGTGCTCGATGCGTTTCCGGATCGGCGGTACCTCGGCAAGGTCAACATCATCGTGCCCACGGTTCATCGTGCCAGTGCAACGGTCACCACCAAGGTTCGCATCCTTGATCCGAGCCCGGACATCCTGCCGGACATGAGCGCCCGCGTGGCCTTCCTGTCGCAGGCGGTCGATGCCACGCAGCAGAAAGCGCTGATGGCGGTTAATCCCGAGGCAATCGTGCAGAAGGATGGCGGCGCGCAGGTGTTCACGATTGGCGACGACGGCCGTGCGCATGCGGTACCGGTGAAGACCGGTGCCACACTCGGCGCGGTGACCGCGATCGACGGCGCGGTCAAGGTTGGCGATCTGCTGGTGCTCAACCCGGCCAAAATCAAGGACGGCAGCAAGCTCAAGCTCGCCGGTGCGCGCTGATGGCATCAATGATCAGCATCCGCAGCCTCAGCAAGACCTACCAGCGCGGCAATCAGCCCGTACCGGTGCTGCTCGACATCGACCTTGAGATCGATGCCGGGGATTACGTCTCGCTAATGGGGCCATCAGGCTCCGGCAAGAGCACGCTGCTGAACCTGATCGCCGGCATCGACAAGCCCACCGCCGGCACCCTGCTGATCGGCGGCATCGACATCGCCTCACTCGAGGATAACGATCTTGCCGGCTGGCGCGCAGGCAACGTCGGCTTCGTGTTCCAGTTCTACAACCTGATGCCGGTGCTCGATGCGTTCGAGAACGTCGAGCTGCCGTTGCTGCTGACCGATCTGACCAAGGCCGAGCGGCGCGAGCATGTGGAGACCGCGCTCGCGATGGTGGGACTGGCCGACCGCATGGACCACTACCCCAACGAGCTGTCCGGTGGCCAGCAGCAGCGCGTGGCGATTGCACGTGCGTTGATCACCGATCCCGCGCTGATCGTCGCGGACGAACCCACCGGCGATCTCGATCGCCAGTCCGCCAGCGACGTGCTGGACCTGCTGGACCGGCTCAACGGCGAACTCGGCAAAACCATCGTCATGGTGACGCACGATCCCAAGTGCGCAGCACGTGCCAAGCGGCTCGTGCATCTGGAGAAAGGCGTGCTGCTGACCGGCAGCGGCGGACACGACGGCGGACACTGACCCAGTGCAGGCGGCGTATGTCTTCAAGCTCGCACGCAAGAACATGTGGCGCCATCGGCTGCGCACCGGGCTGACCATCGCCGGCATCGCCGTTGCCATCGTCTCGTTCGGCCTTTTGCGCACGGTGGTGGATTCCTGGTACGCCGGTGCAGAGCTGGGCAATGCCGGAAGGCTGATCTCGCGCAGCGCTGCATCGCTGAGTTTCTCGCTGCCGGTGACCTATGCCGATCGCATTCGCCGCGTACCCGGCATCGATGGCGTCACCTGGGCCAACTGGTTCGGCGGCATCTACATCGACGACAAGCATTTCTTCGCGCAATTCGCGGTGGACCCGGCCACCTACTTCTCGCTCTATCCGGAATTCGTGGTGCCGCCCGATCAGCTCTCCGCATTCCAGCATGACCGCCGCGGCGCGATCGTCGGCCGCAAGCTGGCGATCGAGAACGGCTGGCACATCGGCGACCAGGTGCCGCTGAAAGGCACCATCTATCCGGGTGCGTGGAGCTTCACTATTCGCGGCATCTACGACGGCATCGATGACAAGGTCGACGGCCGCCAGTTCCTGCTGCATTGGGAATACGTCAACGACACCATCAAGTCGGCGCTGCCGTCACTGGCCGACCAGGTTGGCGTGTTCATTGTCAACATCACGCATCCGAGCCAGGCCGCGTCCGTTTCCGCCGCGATCGACAGCAGCTTCCGTAATTCACTGAACGAAACGCGCACTGAAACGCAGAAGGCATTTCAGCTCGGCTTTATCGCGATGGTCGACACTATCCTCATCGCGATCCAGACCGTCGCGTTTGTCGTCGTTCTCATCATCATGGCGGTGATGGCCAACACGATGGCGATGGCCGCACGTGAACGCACACGCGAGTACGCCACGTTGAAGGCGTTAGGGTTCGGTGACGGCTTCGTTTCCGCACTCATCCTCAGCGAATCGCTGGTGATCTCGATCGCCGGTGGACTGCTCGGTATCGCCCTCACCTTCCCGCTGGCTCAAGCATTCTTCAGCGCAACCCACAATCTGTTCCTGGTCTTTGAAGTAGTGCCGTTGACGCTGCTCATGCAGATCATCTCCGCAGTTCTGATTGGTCTGATTGCGGCGATCGCGCCGGTGGTCAACAGCAGCCGCGTGCGGATCGTCGACGGCCTGCGGGCGGTGACATGAAGCGCGGCCTGTCCATCACCTATGTGGCACGCAACCTCTACGCGCGCAAGCTCACCACATTGCTGACCGCCGGGGGCATGGCGCTGGTGGTGTTCGTCTTCGCCACGGTGCTGATGATGGCGGAAGGCCTGCGGCATACGCTCGGTGGCACCGGCGAGTACAACAACCTGGTGATCATCCGGCAAGGTTCGCAGACCGAAGTACAGAGCACGGTGGACCGCGACCAGGCCAGCAGCATCGGCTTGCTACCTGGCCTGGCGACCAATGCCAATGGCCAAGCGATGCTGTCGGGTGAAGTGCTGGTGCTGGTCAACATGCCACGCAAGGGCTCCACCGGGCTCGCCAACGTGGTGGTCCGCGGCACCACGCCGCAGGGCCTGCAAATGCGGCCGCAGGCGAAGATCGTCTCCGGGCGTACGTTCCGTCCTGGCTCGTCGGAAGTCATCGTTGGTTCGGGGCTGGCCCGTGGAAAGGTCGGACTCAGCATTGGGGACTCGATCAGCTTCGGCCTGCGCAGCTGGAGCGTCGTCGGCATCTTCGACGCCGGCAGCAGCGGTTTCGATTCGGAAATCTGGGGCGATAGCGAGCAGATGATGCAGGCGTTCCGGCGGCAGGCCTTCTCGTCGGTAGTGGTAGGGCTGCGCGACACCAGCAGTTTCGATCTGTTCAAGAAGGCGCTTGCTGAGCAACCAACGCTGAAGCTTGATGTGAAGCGCGAGCGCACTTTCTACGCGGACCAGTCTGAGAAGCTCGCGGGCTTCATCAGCATCCTCGGCGAGACCATCACCATCATCTTCTCGATCGGCGCGATCATCGGCGCGATGATCACGATGTACGCGAGTGTGGCCAACCGCACCCGCGAGATTGGCACCCTGCGCGCGCTCGGTTTCCGTCGCGGAAATATCGTCAGCGCCTTCTTGCAGGAAGCCATGCTGCTGGGTTTCTTCGCCGGCGTGGTTGGTCTCGTCGCCGCCGCCTTCATGCAGCTTGTGGAAATCTCCACAACCAATGTGCAGACCTTTTCAGAGGTCGTGTTCAAGCTGATCCTGACGCCAGGGATTGGGCTGGAGGTGCTGCTGTTTTCCATGCTGATGGGCGTGCTCGGCGGCGTACTGCCAGCCATCCGTGCCTCGCGTCTGGAGATTGTCGATGCCCTCCGTTCAAGCTGAAACACCGCCCCCTTTGAATCTGCCGCCGCTGGCGCCGATCACGCAACTCTCGCGTCCGCTGTCGACGCCGGAGTATTACCACGCCAGCATCGCCACCAGTCCGAACACGCTGGAGTCGCCGCGCTACCAGGGCTTCTTTGTCGTCGGTCACGGCACGCTCAGTGCCGAGCGTTGGCAGTGGGCGCTCGACCAAGCCGCAGCGGTCCATCCCGGCACACGCCTGCGCATGGTCGGTAAGCGTCGCCAGGCTCGTTGGGAAAGTGATGGCGTACCACCTGTCCTGCGAATGATCGATGCCTGCAATTGGGACATGCTTTCCAGCCAGGGCCTCGACGAACTCGACTCCACGCCACTACCGCTGGAAACCGGACCGACGATCGAACTGGTCGTCGCCTCGATGACGAACGGCTCGACCCTGCTAATGCTGCGCAGCCATCACGCGGTGATGGACGGCATCGGCTCGATGCTATTCCTCGACGACATGTTCCGCGCCCTGCGCGGCGAACCGCTTCAGGGCAGCAATGCGGCGTATAGCGATGTCGAGCTGATGCTCAGCACCGGCGTCAGGAAATCCACCTCGCGTCACCTCAAGACCTGTTGGCTCACAGGCGCGCCGGCCGGTGATGAGATCGGTGATGAGTGGCGTCGCATCTCGCTCGGTGCACCGAGCAAGAACCTGCTGCCGCGCGTTGCCGCGCTGATGGCTGAGTTCGCACATCGGCACAGCGAGCTGCCCGCGCTGATCGCGGTGCCGGTCAATCTGCGGCGCCATGTGCCAGGACTTGCTGCGACGACCAACTTCAGCAACATGCTGTTCATCCCGATGCATCGCGGCGACGGGCCGGCGCAGTTCAGCGAGCGCATCAAGGCGATGCTGGCCGACAGGATGGAAGCGTTCTATCCGCCGATTCTCGATGTGTTCAAGCGATTGCCGCAGAACTGGATCGACCGCCTGCTCTCGCGCACACGGAAAAACTATCGCAACAAGAAAGCAATGGAAACAGCCGTCATCTCAAACCTCGGACGCTGGGATCCGGCGGTCATCAGCTGCAGGGAATTTCAAGCCGAGCGCATGTTCGTGCGGCCTTTGGGGGGCAGCGTTTTCTCCGGGATGATTTGCGTCGGTGAGCACGTCGAGATGACCATCAACATTCCGCGCGTGCTCGGCAGCAATGGCCGCTTCGATGCATTCATCGATTACCTGCAGAAGCGTTTGCCAGAAATCAGCTGATCAGTGGCTCGCCAGCAGTCCGTCCACCGCCGCAAAATCCTGCACGGATAGGCGGCCTGCAGCCGACTTGAGCTTGAGCAAGGCCAGCAGATAGTCGTAACGCGCCTGCTGGTAGTCGCGCTCCGCCGCATAGCTCTGCTGCTGCGAATTCAAGACGTCGATCGCGGAGCGGGTGCCGATCGACAAACCCGTCTGATTGGCCTCCAGCGCGGAGTGGCTCGACGTCACCGCCTGCTTCAGGGCCGATACCCGCGCGGCACCATTCATCACGCTTTGGTAGGCGTTGCGCGTGTCGCGGTCGACCTGCCGCAGCGTGCCGTCGTATTCGGCCAGGCGTTGTTCGCGAGTGGCCACGGACTGCTTCAATTCAGCACGTGTCGCGCCGCCGGAGAAGATCGGCCAAGTCACCCCGACGCCGACCGATGGTCCGTAGGACGTGGTCGGAAAAGCACCACCCCCGGTCCTGCTGTCGGTGTAATCCGCCGTTGCGGAAAGTGTCGGCAGGAAGCGCGACTTGACGACATCGACGCCACGCTCGGCGATCCTGAAGTTGAGACGCGAGGCCAGCAGATCGAGGTTGCCCTCGTTGGCAAATTCGATCCACGGACCCACTGCAGCAGGCTGCGGCTTCGGCAGCGGAATATCCGCCTGCAGCGCGGCCAGCTTCGGTTCCGGCGGTGCATCACCGGACAGCGGCACCACCCTCACCACGTTGGGATCGACACTGACGATCGGCTCCCGCGTGATCTGTTCCAGATCGAGCCGTGCCGTCATCAGTGTCTGTTGTGCAGCCAGTTCATTGGCCACGCTGAGGTCAAAGCGCGCCTGCACGTCCTGTACATCGGTGACGCTCGACAGGCCTACATCAAGATTCTGGTTGGACAGGTCGAGCTGCCGCTGCAGCGCTTCCTTCTCGGCACCGGCGGAGCGCAGCCGATCATCTGCAGCCAGTACTGCGAAGTAGGCCTGCGAAACCCGCAGCAGCAGCGACTGCTCACTGAGCCGGTAATTGAGCTGCGCCAATGCGGCCTGCTCGCTGGCCTGCTTGAGCTGATACCAGCTTTCGAGATTGAACAGCGGCTGCGTCAGGTTCGCTGAGAAGTTCTTGTCGATGCCGTCGTTCTTGCGGTCAAAGGCCACGCTGGAACCGGTGATCGGATCGGGGTACATCACGTTGACCTGGGAATCGTTGAACACCTGTTTGTAGCCGGTGCTCACCTGTGGCAACAGCAGGGCTCTTGCCTTGGGTTCCACTTGGATCGCCGCATCCCGGGCAAACCTTGCCGCGGTGATGACGGGATCATTGCGCAGTGCCTGCTCGTAAGCCTGCAGAAGATCGTTGGCGGATACGGATGCCGGCAGGACGAACATCAGCAGCAGGCATGACAATGGATGACGCGTGCGAGTGGGCATGGATCAAATCGTCAGAGCGGAAAAGTGCGGCAGAAACGTGAGGCGCCTGAAGTATCTTAGCGATTGAGCATGCAAAATCTAAGACATGTTTCGTGCCGTCGAGCGTTGAATTCGCGCTCCAGCGACATGGCACCAGCGTCGGGTCTTCGACAGCATTCGACGCTTCGGCCTACGACGCACCCATTCGCATTATCGGCTTTGAGTTTGCGGTCCTCAGTCAACCCTTTCCCGTCCGGGTCGTTGAATTC
This sequence comes from Rhytidiadelphus loreus, assembly GCA_947034895.1. Lineage (NCBI taxonomy): Eukaryota > Viridiplantae > Streptophyta > Bryopsida > Hypnales > Hylocomiaceae > Rhytidiadelphus > Rhytidiadelphus loreus. The sequence goes on along the minus strand of CAMQQG010000268.1, from coordinate 3,433 downwards.
ACCACTCGGTACAAGGGGGCGATGACGTGAACAGCAATCTGAAGCTCGGCGTGGCATGTTGCATTTCGTTGTTGGCCGTCGGCTGTGGGGGCGGAGGTGGATCACCCGCCAGCGATACACCGCCTCCGCCAGTCACTTCGGCGCCCAAGGCCACGGCTGCAGATGCGGCCCGCTATCTCGATCAGGCCAGCTTCGGTCCAACGCTGAGCGATATCGCGGCGGTCCAGTCCTCCGGCATTGCGGCCGCGATCGATCAGCAGCTGGCAACACCTTCCACCGGCTATCCCGGCTACAGCTACGAAGATCCCAACAGCAACAACGTCTGCCCGTCCGGTTCCGCTGCCACGTGTTTCCGGGACCACTACACGCTGTTTCCGCTACAGAACCAGTTCTTCCGCAATGCCGTCACCGGCCCTGACCAGCTACGCCAACGCGTTGCGTTTGCGCTGTCGCAGATCTTCGTCACGTCGGGCATCGACATCAAACAACCCTATGCGATGGCGGCCTACCAGCAACTCCTGCTGGACGATGCCTTCACCAATTACCGCAAGCTGCTCGGTGACGTCACGCTGAGTCCGGCGATGGGGCGCTGGCTCGACATGGTCAACAACGACAAGGCCAATCCATCGAAAGGTACCTCACCCAACGAGAACTACGGCCGTGAGGTGCTGCAGCTGCTCTCGATCGGCCTTCAGCAACTCAACGCCGACGGCACACCGAAGCTGGACGGCAACAATCAGCCCATCCCGACCTTTGACCAGGACACGGTGGAAGGCTTCGCCTCGGTCTTCACCGGCTGGACCTTCCCACCCCTTGCCGGTGCAACCGCGAAGTGGACCGACCCGGTCAACTACATCGGCCAGATGGTTGCCATTGCTGCGCATCACGACACCACCAGCAGCAAGACACTGCTGAACGGAACGGTACTGCCGGCCGGACAGGACGCACAGACCGATCTCGGTGCGGCGCTCGACAACATCGCCAATCATCCCAATGTCGGCCCCTTCATCGGCAAGCAGCTGATCCAGTTCCTGGTCACCAGCAATCCGTCGCCAGCCTACGTCTCGCGCATCACTGCCGTCTGGAACAACGATGGCAGCGGCCAGCGCGGCAATCTGGCAGCGGTGGTTCGCGCGATCCTGCTCGACACGGAAGCCCGAGGCGACACCAAGACCGACACGAGTTACGGCCGCCTGCGCGATCCGGCGCAAGCTATTGCCGCGACGCTCCGCGGACTCAGCGGCAGCACTGACGGCGTCTATCTGGAGCAATCCAGCGCGGCCCTTTCCCAGCCGGTCTACAACGCGGCCTCCGTCTTCAATTTCTATCCGCCGGACCAGCCGCTGTCTGCCACCAGCAGTCTGGTTGCACCGAGCTTCGGTGTCTTCAACTCGGCGACAACCTTCACCCGCACCAACATCATCAACACGCTGCTGGCCGGACCGGTCAAGGCGGATTCAAGCGTGACCAATTCGACCGGCACCCAGCTCGATCTCAGCAGCTGGCAGACGCTCGCAGCCGATCCCTCAGCATTGGCCGACCAGATCAACCTGCTGTTCTTTCACGGCAGCATGTCGTCCACGCTCCGCAACGTGCTGGTGCAGACCGCCAACGCGATACCCGCAAGCGACACCGCCAGTCGTGCCCGCGCCGAGTTGTACCTCGCCCTGTCCTCGGCCCAATACCAGGTGGAGCAGTGAAATGAAATTGATCAAGACCGACCGCATGACCTATGGCATGGGCATCAGCCGCAGGAATCTTCTGCTGGGCCTCAGCAGCAGCGCCCTGCTCGGCTCGCTGCCGACGGTCGCGCGCTACGCCCACGCCGCCGGCAACACCGACTACAAGGCGCTGGTCTGCGTTTTCCTGTTCGGCGGTAACGACGGCAACAACACCATCATTCCCACCGACAGCGCCGGTTACGCCAAGTACCAGACGGTCCGTGGCGACAACACCCAGACCACTGGTGCCCTGGGCATTCCACAAAGCCAGTTGATCGCACTGACCCCGGCCAGCGGCAGTGCCCAGTTCGGCCTGCATCCGGACCTGCAGCCGCTGCAGTCGATCTGGAACAGCGGCAACCTCGCGGCACTGTTCAACGTTGGCACCCTGGTGCAACCGCTGACCAAGGCCGATTACGCGGGCGGCAAACCACAGCCGGAGAATCTGTTCTCGCATCTGGATCAGCAGAACCAGATGCAGACCGGCATCAGCGCCGGTCCCAGTTCGAGTGGCTGGGGCGGACGGATTGCGGACGTGCTCGGCAATGCCAATAGCGGCTCGTTGCCGATCGGCGTTGCCGTTGGTAGCAACGCCCTGTTCACCGACGGCGCTCTGACCGATGCGCTGACGATCCCGGGATCGGGCACGTTCGGTCTGGCGGGTTTCGGCGGCAGCTATGCCGCTTCCGTCGCCAGCGCCTACCAGAGCCTGCTCGCAGCAGACCGGCAGAATCAGCTGGTGATGGCAGCCCAAGACATTAGTACCTCGGGCATCGCGGCCAGCCAAGCGCTCAATCCGATCCTGACCGGCAGCTCGTCCACCGTCGATACCGCCTTCAAGGGCCAGACGACCGCGATCGCCGCCCAGCTATCGCGGGTTGCCAAGGTCATCGAGAACCGCAGCAGCCTCGGCGTCACGCGACAGATCTTCTTCGTTGCGCTCGGCGGCTTCGACACGCACAGCGACCAGATCAACCGGCAATCGCAGCTGTTCCAGCAGCTGGCGCCAGCACTCAAGTCCTTCCACGACGCGATGACGCAGCTGGGCACCGACAGTTCGGTGACCACGTTCACGCTGTCGGACTTTGCCCGCACGCTGAAGCCGGCATCCGGCGGCGGCTCAGACCACGCCTGGGGCAATCACCACTTCATCATGGGCGGCGCGGTCAACGGCCAGAATTTCTATGGAACCTTCCCGGACCTGACCCTGAACGGTGCCGACGATGTCACCGACGAAGGCCGCTGGCTGCCGAGTACGGCACTCGATCAATACGGTGCCACCCTAGCCAGCTGGTTTGGGGTGGCAGCTTCCGATCTGCCGAAGGTGTTTCCGAACCTGGCCAATTTCCCGACGGCCAACCTGGGCTTCATGGCCTCATGAGCATTTCCACAATCTTGTCGTGCAATCCCGACATTCCATCGGAATGCGGATACGATCTGCGAATGGTCAACACGCCGCCCACCAAGATCATCTTGATCGTCGAAGACGACCTCGACATCGCAGCCGCAGCTGAAGAGTGCCTTCAGCACGAGGGGCACGAAGTCCATGTAGCACTCAGCGCAGCCGACGGCCTCAATCTGCTGAATCGCGGGTTGCGGCCGGACCTGATCTTCACCGATGTTTTCATGCCGGGGCCGATGACCGGCGTCGCATTCGTGCGGGAAGCGCTGAAACGACTACCCGAGGTCAAGGTGCTGATGACCTCGGGTTT
>CAMQQG010000267.1:0-19233 GCA_947034895.1 Rhytidiadelphus loreus | reverse complement strand
GGGCTGATCAAGCAAATTCAGGACAGGCAATGGTGGCGCTCTGAAGTTCCGAGTGATGCTGACGATCGAAGAATTTGGGAGTATCGAGCAGCCCTTATAGACCGTTTGGCTTTCGAGGCTTACGGCCTCGAGGAGTGAAGGCAAGATGTTGAGAAATCCAAAACATGAAGATTGTCCACTCACGGGTGATACCGCGGCGTACGAGAATGCTGCTGAAGGTATCCGTCAAGGCCTGGAAGACTCTATGAAAAACCGCGTCCGTCCAGTGACTGAGTTCTTCGCCGAGTTCGAAGCCAGACACGGCATCCCCAATGCCTTACCCTAGAAGCAGACATGGCAAAGAAAAAGCTCCGCATCGGCATTCTCTTCGGCGGCCGCTCCGGCGAGCACGAGATCTCTCTGCTCTCCGCCGCCTCCATCCTGAAGGCGATCGACCGCAAGAAGTACGAGATCGTCCCGCTCGGCATCACCAAGCAGGGCCAGTGGGTGCGGGACGCGGAAGCGCAGCACCTGCTCACCGGCGAGCCCGCAACGCACGCCCTCGCACAGCCGGACGGAACGCAAGAGGGGGCCGACCCCGAGCTGGCCATCGCCGCCGCCGTCATCCGCAGCGGAGAACCACTCAGCATCCCCGCGCCCAAACCGCACCCGACGCAGACCTTTACAACCGTCGACCTGATCGCCAGCGCCGACACCACCCTCGCATCTGCATCGCCAAACACGAACGCCCTTGGCGTCGATGTCATATTCCCCATTCTGCACGGAACCTTCGGTGAAGACGGCACCATCCAGGGTCTGCTCGAACTCGCCGATGTCGCCTACGTTGGTTCGGGCGTCCTCGGCTCTTCCGCTGGCATGGACAAGGACGTGATGAAGCGCCTCTTCGCCGCCGCAGGCCTTCCTCAAACGCCGCACCTCGCGCTCCTCCGAAGCGAATGGAAGGCAACACCCTAAGCGCTGCACGAAGCTCATCGAGAAGTCTCTCGCCTACCCCGTCTTTGTGAAGCCCGCGAACCTCGGCTCGTCGGTCGGCATCAGCAAGGTGCACGGCCGCGGCGAGCTTGCCGCGGCGATGGATCTCGCCGCCAGCTTCGACCGCAAGCTCGTCATCGAGCAGGGTGTCGGCGGCCCCGGCGTGAAGCCGCGCGAGCTTGAAGTGGCCGTCCTCGGCAACGACGCACCCGAAGCCTCTGTCGTCGGCGAGATCGTTCCCGGCGCGGAGTTCTACGACTACAACGCGAAATACCACTCCGACGCTTCCGTGCCCATCATCCCCGCTGCGCTCTCGAAGTCAGAAGAGAAACAGATCCGCGAGATGGCCATCGCCGCTTTCCGCGCGTGCGATTGCGCCGGCCTCGCCCGAGTCGACTTCCTGATGGAGCCCGAAGCGCCCGGGGGTTTAAGGGAAAAGGCCAACCCAGCCGCATCTATCTGAACGAGATCAACACCATGCCCGGCTTCACGAAGATCAGCATGTACCCCCAAGCTGTGGGCCGCATCTGGCCTGCCCTACAAGAAGCTCATCGACCGCCTCATTGAACTAGCCATCGACCGCCAGCAGGATAGAATGCAGACGAGCTTCACCAAAGGCTGATTCTGTTGCACAAACGTTAGCTTCGGAGTGAAGATGCGAAGAGAAATTCTTTTCACGATTGCGATGCTTCTCGTCTCTCATGCCTTTGGGCAGCGTACGGTTTCCATTCCTATACCCAACAAGGTCGCAACGATTGAGGCTGACGTGTATGGCAGCGGAGATCGCGCTATCGTTCTCGCACATGGGGGGCGCTTCAACAAGGAGAGTTGGAAGGAGCAGGCGAAGGCGCTTGCGGACGCGGGATTCATGGCTGTTGCGATACAGTTCCGTGGCGATGGCAAGAATCCGGATGGCACGCCGGAAGACAATGCTGCCGACGTGCTCGCTGCCGTTGCGTACTGCCGCCATCTCGGTGCGAAGACAGTCTCCGCGATAGGCGGCAGCTTTGGTGGAGATGCCGTAGCCGACGCGGATGTCCTCTCCAAACCGGGCGAGATCGACCGCATTGTCCTTCTCGGCTCCGATGGTGGCGGCCATCCAGAAAAGTTGAAGGCTCGAACGCTCTTCCTTGTCGCCCGTGACGACACCAGCGGGTCGTACGGACTGCGGCTTCCCGCCATATCCGCTGCCTACGCAAAGGCTCCGCAGCCGAAGAAGCTGGTTGTTGTGGAAGGCTCTGCACACGCGCAGTTTCTGTTTGCAACAAGCCAGGGACCATCCATTCTCAAACAGATTCTTCAGTTTCTCTCGGAGCCGTAACCGGCCGCCGCTGAACTAAAGCACCCGGCTGAACTTGTACCCACCCGCATCGAGCGCGCCCAGCAACTCCTCTACCTGCTCGCGCCCGCGCGTCTCCAGCGTAATGTCGATGGTGGTGTCGCCGAGGTTCACGCCGTAATACGCGCGGTTGTAGAGCGTGTCCACGATGTTCGCGCGATACTTCGCAATCAACAGCGTCAACTCAGCCAGCGCGCCCGGTTTATCCAGCAGATGGATCCGCAGCCGGATCAACCGCCCATCCTGCACCAGGCCGCGCTCGATGATCCGGCTCAGAAGTGTTACATCGATGTTGCCGCCGCACACCAGCACCGCCGTATGCGCCGGTAGCGCGCGCCCTGAAAGCGAAGTCTTCTTCTGAAGGAGAGCGGCTAGCGCAGTCGCTCCCGCACCTTCTGCAAGCGTCTTCTCGCGTTCCAGCAACACCAGGATCGAGGAAGCGATCTCGTCCTCATCGACGGTCACAATCTCGTCGACATACTGCTGGACGACGGGGGAAGGTCGCATCGCCCGCACGCCTCACCGCAATACCATCGGCGATCGTCGTTGCCGGATCGATCGTCACGGGATGATGCTGTTCGATTGCCGCAACCATTGAAGGCAGCCGCGAGGTCTGTACTCCGATCACGCGGACGGAGGGCTTGGACTGCTTGATGACGCAGGCGATGCCGCCGATCAATCCGCCGCCGCCGATCGGCACCACGACGGCCTCAAGGTCCGGGGACCTGCTCCAGCAGCTCCAGCCCGATCGTCCCTTGCCCGGCCATTACTACAGCATCGTCGAAGGGATGAATGAACGTCAGGTTCTGTTCCGTCGCAAGGCGCGTGGCCTCTTCGCAGGCCTCATCGTAGTTCGCGCCATGCAGCAGCACCTCCGCACCGAAGTTCCGCGTCGCTGTCACCTTGACCAGCGGAGTCGCCAGCGGCATTACGATCACCGCACGAATCCCCCGCTGCGTTGCGTGGTACGCCACGCCCTGCGCATGGTTGCCCGCGCTGGCTGCAATCACGCCGCACCGTGCCTGCTCCGGAGTCAGCATGGCGATACGGTTCAACGCGCCGCGCTCCTTGAAGCTTCCCGTCATCTGCAGGTTTTCGAGCTTCAGATAAACCTGCTGCCCGGTGATCTTCGAAAGCATCTCCGAGTGCGGACAGGGTGAGTAATAGATCGACCCGCGCAGCCGCTCGCGCGCCGCAAGGATGTCGTCCAGGCCTATAGGTGCAAGGCTAATGCTTGTAGCTTCTGTAACCATCTTTACGATGTTAGCTGAATTCGTCGTCAGCCGAACGCGGCGATGCTCGCCGCCGAATCGGCATCGCAGGGAAGCAGCGGCCCGGTATGGGTCAGCTTCAGCAACGCGGCGATCCGTTCCGAGACCCCGCATAGGCGAATCATCCCGCCCTTCGCATCAATCAGGCCATGAGCGTGTACCATCACGCCCAGACCGGCGCTGTCGCAGTAAGGGCATGATGTCAGGTCGAGTACAAGCCGCACAACACCCTCCTCGATCAACTGCTGGAGCTGTGTATCCACAATCTTGAGGTTCGTCCCAAGACTTAACGGGCCCCGCACCGTGACGACAGCGGAGACAGGGTTCAGCTTTTCGACCGTAGTATCGAGCGCCATGCAAGCCAATCTATCACGATGCCCGCTCCTTCTCCGGCCACGTTCCTTCTCAGGCTTATTAAGACTGGCCCGGCGCGGTGACGCTCCGCACGACGACGCCAGAGGTCTCGAAGTGGGAGACACGATGATTGTTCGCATGTCCCAGAAACACCGCCTTTCGCAGCAGCATCACCAGCGGCCGCGAGGTGTCGGGGAAGAACTTGCTTACCGCTTCGTCCCACGGCGCGACGAGGTTGTAACTCACCGCGCACTTCGGGCAGTTGATCGGGTCATCGAGCCAGCGATGAAATGCACCTTCGGGAAGCCTTCCCACCGGCTCCGTGCCTGATCGAATTGCCGCAATCGTCAGCTTCATATCTCTTCTTATAACAAGAAAGCCCTGGTAGATTGCGCCTTCGCAATCTACCAGGGCTCCGTAATGAGAGATTACTTCTGCGATACCGGAAACGGATTCCGCTCGTCAAAGAATGCCTGGTGCCAGTACGGATAGGCGAGCGGCACCTTGCTCGCCGCATCAAGCTTCGCAATCTGCTCCTCCGTCAGCTTCCATCCCACCGCTCCGAGATTCTGCTTCAACTGCGTCTCGTTGCGTGCGCCCACGATCACGGTCGAGACAGTCGGTCGGCGAAGCACCCAGTTCAGCGCCACCTGCGGAACCGTCTTGCCAGTCTCTGCCGCAACCTCATCCAGCGCGTCCACGACTTTGTAGAGATATTCTTCAGGAATCTGCGGCCCCGCATCCGTCGCCATCTTCGAGTTCAGCCGGCTCGTCTCGGGAATCGGCTGGTCCGCGACGAATCTTGCCCGTCAAACGTCCCCATCCCAGCGGCGACCAGACCAGAGCCCCCAACGCCCTGTTCCGCGGCGAGCGGCATCAACTCCCATTCGTAGTCGCGGCCGACCAGCGAGTAGTACACCTGGTGGCCGACATACCGCGACCACCCGTACCGCTCGCTAACCGAGAGCGACTTCATCAGGTGCCAGCCCGAAAAGTTCGACGCCGCAATGTAACGGATCTTGCCCTCGCGCACAAACTTGTCCAGCGTATTCAGCGTCTCTTCCACCGGGGTCGTCGCGTCGAACCCGTGCAGGTGGTAGACATCTACGTAATCCGTTCCCAGTCGCTTCAACGATCTTTCAAGTGCCTGCGTCAGATGGTAGCGGCTCGACCCTACATCGTTCGGCCCTGTGCCAAACCGGAAGGTTGCCTTGGTCGAGATCAGTACGTCCTCGCGCTTCAGGTGTTTGATCGCCTGCCCGAGGACCTCTTCGCTCGCGCCGTAGGAGTAGATGTCCGAGGTGTCGAAGAAGTTCAACCCTGCATCCATGCAGATGTCGACTATCTTGCGTGCCTCGGCGACATCGGATGCGCCCCAGGCCTTGAAGAACTCGTTATCGTGTCCGCCAAACGTACCACAACCGAAGCAGAGCTCCGGCACCTTGAATCCCGATCTACCAAGCTGACGATATTCCATGTCTCTTCAGATGCAGCGGTACCGGGACAGGGTTCGCGGAAAGTAAACACCGTCGCGTCGCGCGAGGTCTTTCCACCGCGCCCGCCGGTATCCTTAGACAGTGCAGTCAACACTGTTGTTCCCAACCCAGCCCGACCTCACACCCGAGATCCCTCCCACCTGGGCCGATGGAAGCGACGTCTTCCACATCACCGAGAAGTGCAATCGTCTGCAGGCGATCCACCCCAACAACCGCGTCACCGGCAAGCCCGGCATCGCCATGCGCCAGTGCTTCAACTGCGAAGACATAGTTCGTACCAAGCGTTCAGGCTGAGCTCCGTGAAACAGCGCTAGGAAGAGATTTGTTGGAGTAGTGAGACTTTCCACGCTGTCCTGCGTTTATGACTCCAAATGTTCATAGGATCGCTATCACGATGAAACGACTTGCCCTGTTGTTCCTTCTGCCCTGCATTCTGCTGTGCCCGGCTTCGCTGTTTGCTTCCACGCCACCCAATCCCGCCGACTACACCGTGAACATCCACGTCACATCGTCGCGCATGCAGTGTGGTGGGGCGGCAGTCGCACCGTGTGCCTCCGTTTTGTTCCTGGATGCCGTCATCGATGAACAGAAGTATCAGCTGCGAGGGAACATCCAGAATCCTAAGCAGCCCGCGTTTCCGCATCGTTGCAGCGCCAGAACTTCGATGTTGGCGAAGGCTATCTCGCTCTTGGCGATTACAAAGCCAAACTGCTGCCGGTGAATCCCAAAGAGCCAAACGTGCCTTACTACGTCATCAAGAACTACGAGATACTCCTTACCGACGGTCGCCTCGCCGAGTTTCAGGTAACAGGGCAATCGGAGTAGACGGTTGCCGCCTCACTCCACCGGCTTGTCCACCTGACTCTGATAGATCTCCTCCACCCGCTCCAATATATCGATCTCCTCCAGCGACTTATCGTCGCGAATACGTATGATTCGCGGAAACCGCATTGCGAACCCGCTCGCATGGCGCCCGCTGCGCATAATGTTATTGAACGCGACCTCCAGCACACGGATCGGCTCGACTGTTCGAAAATGTCCCTGGTCTTCAAGCGTGTGCTCTATCGCCCATGCGCTTAGCTCGGCGATCTCTACATCGGTTAGGCCCGAGTAGGCTTTACCCACATTCAATAACTCCCCGGTAGCGTGAAATTCCGGCCCCCGCACGGCAAACGTATAGTCGCTCAAAATCCCCGCTCTGCGCCCATGCCCAAACTCCGCCCCGGTAATTACCACATCGAGCGTGGCCAGCTCACGCTTCAACTTCACCCACGCCAGCCCGCGCCTTCCCGGCTGATAGCTCGATCTCGCAGCCTTCAGCATTACGCCTTCGTTTGCCCTCGCCCGTGCCGCCGCATAGGCCCGGTCGATCTCTTCGGCTGATTCAACCAGCCGTGACGGCGAGAGCATCAGCCGCGCCATCAGCTCTACAGGCTCCACCGCCTGTTTGGAAAATAAGTCCCCTTGCGCCGCAGCCCTTCGATCCTCGATCGGTACCGGAGAAGTTGCAAGCGTCTCAAGCCGCTCGACGACTTCTTCCAGCAAATTTCTTCGCTCTTTCAGCGGCCTCTCCAGCAGCAACTCGCCGCCCGCATAAAGCAAATCGAAAGCCATGAACACCGCCGGAATCGTACGCAGCATCTCGGCCGGAACCTTCTTCCTGCCGATCCTCTGACCCATCACCGCAAAGGGCAGTGCCTGCCCCGCCGCAAAATCCCACCCAAGAATTTCGCCATCAAAGATCAACCCTCCAACATCCTCACTCACTGAGGCAAACGCCTCCACCAGCTCCGGGAAGCTTTCTGTGATCTCCTCCTTATTGCGCGAGTAGATCGCCACGCGCCCACCCTCGCCACAGTGCACCTGAGCCCGCATTCCGTCGTACTTATCTTCGAGAAACGCTTCCACCACTGACACCTTGGGTTCCGTATTCCCTACACTCTCCTCAGAACTCTGGGTTGGATGTAAAACATTCCTGGAGTTACCCTTATCTTTCTTCCCTGCACGCACAGGCTTCGCCGTAAACCGCTCCACCGCCTCCTCCGGCGACTCGACAGGACTTGCCAGCATGAATCCCAGCGGATGGAACAGCCGCATGCGCGCCTCACCCAGCCGTCCAGTGAACGCCATTGCCACCGCCGAGCCGAGATCGGCCTCCAACATTACCGCCCGCCTTACATCCGTCACGGCAACAGAAGCAGCAACTGCTATCGCCTCCTCCACCAGGCTCTGCTTTACGCCAATTCGCATATCTCCGAGCATCAGCTTCAGCAGATACTTCGCCTCAGCAGCCGTCGCTATCCTCAGCAGCCCCTCCACCAACGCCGCGCGAACCGCCGTCGTCCTGGCCGCCGCCATCCCCGCAAAGGCATCCTGCACCTGCATCAGCGTCAATCCCGCAACCAGGCCCGAAGGCCACAGATCGGCCGCCGCCGTCCCCATGTCCCCATGTCTCCGGTACGCGGCTGTAAGCGCCGCATCTGTCGCCCCGGAGACCGCTTTTACTGCTCTCGAAAGAAGCGCTCCGCCCGCATTCAACTTCCGCGAATCCGCCTCCGCAAACGGCGTGCCCGCGAGATACATCGCGAACAGTCCCGCGTCCTCGCTCTCCGGAGCCGCCACGTACGCCGCAGCAATTGCTTCTGCAATCGCCGCGCGCTTCTTCAATCGGCTGCTCTCACCGGCCAACTCATCCGCTAGCCTCGCCAGTGCTACAAACAACGCCATGCCCTCGTCCTCAATTACTTGATAATGAAAGGATGCACCTACAGCCTCTGAAGTCATCCTCGCACCGGCGCCTGATGTAGTATTCGCAACAAAGCCATCCCCAAACATCCACACCACCGGAGCCAAAATGAAGCTACGCCGCCTCATCTTCCTCACTCTGCTCGCCGCCTGCGCTTTAGTTTCAGCCAATCTCCGCGCCCAATCCTACCTTGAGCCGGAAGCCTCGCTGCCACTGCACCACTCCGCCCTGGTCTTCGGCCAGAAGATTGTCTACTACGACACCGGCACCGGCCCAACGTTGGTGCTCGTCCACGGCTTCGCCAGCCAGGCGCGCTTCGACTGGGGCAAGGTCATCGTCCCGCTCAGCAAGCACCATCGCGTCATCGCGCTCGATCAGATCGGCTTCGGCGGTTCCGACAAGCCCTTCGTCGACTACAGCATCCAGACCTATGTCGACTTCCTCGGCGAGTTCCTCCGCACGCTGCAAATCGAGAAGTTCGACCTCGCCGGCGAGAGCCTCGGTGGCTGGATCGTCACCAACTACACCAGCCAGAGTCTCTCTCCAACGAACACTGGTCTCTTCGCATTGCCCAAGCCCACGCGCCTTATCCTTGAAGACGCCGCAGGCCACAACTCACTGCACTCGGTGCTGAAGACCATCCCCATCACCGGCACACTCCAGTCCGCCGCCGGCGTCGCCATCGTCTTTCACGACAAGTCCCGCATCACGCCGGAGTTCGTCCGGGAAAACTTCATCATGAAGCTGAAAGCCAATGACGGCATGACCGAGCGCTTGCTCGTCGCTAACCCCGATACCGACAAGGAGGTCGTTGGCGACAAGCTCCCCGGCATCACCATCCCGACACTGGTCGTCTGGGGCGGCGACGACCAGATCGTCCCCCTCGCTGATGGCAAGGACTACGCCGCAAAGATCACCGGCGCAAAACTCGTCATCATCCCCGAATGCGGTCACGCGCCCTCGCTCGAAAAACCGAAGGAGTTTCTGGATGCAGTCGAAGCGTTTCTAGGAAGCTGAACCGCGTAGTTCTTCGCGTTCGGCTCTTCATCGCAATCTGGTTCCAAGTGGACTTGTTCAGCCAAAGATCATGAGTGGTAAAAAGATGTTGACGCCAGTTTGTCTGCCGGCCGGCGGAGTCGATGTAAGAAGAGGAAACAGCATGGATCGCCGTACATTCTTGAACGCCGCATCTGCCGCACTCGCGACAGCCGTGTTTAATCCAATCCCGGCACCCGCTGAGAAGAAGCTGAAGCCGATGGCCCTTGGTCTGCTCGTGAGCCCGTTCGGTGCTCCCGAAGCTACGATCCGCCGCGTGCATGATCTCGGTTTCACGAACTGCTTCCTCTCGTTGGACGGGTATCTCGGCGGATTCACACCAGCAATTGCGACACAGATGAAAGACCTCCTCGCGAAGTACGAGGTGACGGCCACGACGGTTGAGGTGGTTGGTCCCAAGCCGCTTGTGTGGGACTTCCTGCGCGGCCCGTCGACCATTGGCCTGGTCCCGCCGGCCAGCCGCGCGGCTCGCATCGACGCGCTGCGCCAGGTCTCGGACTTCGCAAAGCTGGCCGGCATCGGGCAGGTGCAGACGCACTGCGGCTTCATCCCCGAAGACCCCGCCGACCCGTTGTATCCCGGCGCGGTCGAAGCCATCCGCACGGTTGCCAAGCATTGCCAGGAAAACGGCCAGCACTTCCTGATGGAGACCGGGCAGGAGACACCGACGACCATGTCGCGCATGATCCGCGACGTGGACATGCCAAATCTTGCAGTCGGACTCGACACCGCGAACCTGATCCTCTACGGCAAGGCAAATCCCGTGGATGCAGTAGATATCCTGGGCCCGCATGTCCGCAGCATCCACGCGAAGGACGGCCGCTGGCCCACAGACCCAAGCCAACTCGGCGAAGAGGTATTGATCGGCAAAGGGCTGGTGGACTTCCGCGCCGTGTTTACCAAATTGCATCGCATTGGCTACACCGGTGCCGTCACCATTGAGCGCGAGACATCAGGGCCGCAGCAGATTGAAGACGTGCGCCAGGAGAAGTTGTACCTGGAGAAGATACTGGACGAAGTGGCTGGCTGAGAATCCGTTTTTGTGAAGAGCAAAGTACAGACGGCAACGTGAGGAACTATGAACCGCAGGGAACTATTGGTAACAGGATCTCAGGCGCTATCGGGGATCATGCTTTTGAAGTCATCCACCGCGTTTGGCTACCAGGCAAACTCCGCCGTCCGCATCGGCCTGCTCGGCTGCGGGAACCGCGGCACTTCGGTGGCGACCTCGTTCTCGCAAAACACGACGGCGCACGTCTTGGCGCTCGCGGACATCTTCCCCGACCAGCTCGCCGCCGGAAAGACGCACTTCGACAAGTTGAACGCAACCCTCAATCGTTCGCCTATCGATAGCAAGCTTCTCTTCAACGGCCCTCATGCATTCGAGCAACTGGCCGCATCGCCTGATGTCGACGTAATCCAGATATCCACTCCGCCGTTCTTTCATGTTCAGCACCTTCAGGCAGCCGTGGCGTCGGGCAAGCATGTGTATTGCGAGAAGCCTGTAGGAATCGATATCCACCAGGCAAAACAGGCGCTCGAGATAGCCAAGCGCGTAAAGCCGACCCAGAGCGTGGATGTGGGCTTCCAATGCCGCATGGCTCCACCGATCGCCGCCATCGCCGAGAGGATCAAGGCCGGCGCGCTGGGCAAAGTCGCTACTGCTGTCGGCAACTACAACGCTCCGGCATCAACAGAGAAGACGCATCCCGGCATCAAGCCCGATGAGTATCGTCTTCGCAACTGGCTCTGGGACAAGGCGCTCTCGGGAGACATCCTGGTCGAGCAAAACATTCACATCATCGACCTCTGCAATTGGATGCTCAGCGCACATCCCATGAAGGCCACGGCCACCGGAGGCCGCAATGTACTGAAGCACTTCGGCGACTGCTGGGACAACTACCAGGTCGACTACACCTATCCCGGCGACATCCACTTCTCCTTCGCGTCCACCCAATTCGGAAGCGACGGAAAGTTCGACGCTGGTCTGAAACTGTTTGGCTCAGCCGGATCGGCAACGATTCCATATTCAGGCCCCATCCAGATCACGGGAGCGCAGGCATGGGACTGGCACGACGCAAAGACCAGTGCGCCGGATACGGGACAGTTCGCCGCCAACGGCAGCTTCCTAGATAATCTGGAGTTTGCGGACCGCGATAAAGACCGCTCTTTCATCGAGAGCATCACCACCGGCCCCGCACATAATCAAATTGCCGCTGGTGTAGAGACAGCGCTGAGCTGCATGTTGGGCCGCATGGCCGGATATCAGCGGCGCGAGGTCACGTGGGAGGATCTGCTGGCGCATGGCGAAACGTACCAGCTCGGACTGAACCTCAATCAATTCGCTTGAACTTAGCGGGGTCTGCTCCGTCTCGCAGGCCCCCCACCGACGACAGGGACCAGGTCGACGAACTCCCCCGCGCGCCATACGGCTGAAAACTACTTCTTCAGCAGGCCGAGGTGAATCAGACTCTCCCCGGTTCCAACGATAGCTTCCTCGTTAGAGCGGGGAACCCAGCCAAGCACTTGCTTCGCTTTTTTGTTAGAGCTGTTCTTGTTACTGCCGAGCTCTGGAGTGATCATCTTCATGTCGGCGATGAAGAGAGCCAAAAAATGAGCGATCCAATCTGGGAGTTCTTTCCCCGGAACACGATGGGCCGCTGGCCCCATGTGCTCCTTTAGGACGGTCGCCACATCGAGCATTGAGATGGTAGCTCCGGCGACCGCCAGGAAGCGTTCCCCTTTTGCGTTCGGGTTCGTCATGGCACGAATATGCATATCGGCTACGTCGCGGACGTCGACAACACCGAAGCTGATACGCGGGCATATCGGCACGCCTCCATCGAGAAGTCGTTGGATCATGACGACCGTTGCGGAGAGATTGGGCCCAAGCGTTGGTCCGAAGATGACAACCGGGTTGATCGCAGCGAGTTCAAGCCCACCGCCTTCGCGGCTAATAAAATCCCAGGCGGCCCGTTCAGCGAGAGCTTTGGACTTGGTGTAGGCACTGACGCCGGGGCCGTCGACATTCGTCCACGTCTCTTCGTCGAAGGGTGCGGTCTGAGGTCTGTGGCCATATCCGATCGCGGCAAACGAAGAAGTCTGGACGACGCGTTGGACCTTCGCGTCGCGAGCTGCTCGTAGAACGCGTAGCGTCCCTTCACGCGCCGGAAGGACGAGCTCGTCTTCAGTCTTTGGATGCGTGGCAGGCAACGGTGAGGCCACATGCAGAACGTAGCGGCATCCGGTGACGGCTTCGGGCCATCCCTTGTCATGACTAAGGTCGGCCTCGGCAAAGGTAAGCGCTTCCTGGCGGGGGGTGCCCGCGTTGCTCAGCATGGCGCGGACTTCAGGCTCACGCTTGAGTGAGCGCACCGTCGTGCGAACCTGGTAGCCAGCGCGCAAGAGCTGGTCGATGCAATGGATGGCAACGAAGCCTGAGCCGCCTGTAACGAGGACGAGATCTTCACTCATGCTTGAAGTATACAGGATAGACCGAACGTTCGTTCTATTCTTTCGCCCGCACCATCTCCCACAGGCTTTCAACAATTTCAAGCAGGAGGAAGTCAGAGAGCTTGCGTGGATGGCCGGCAAGGCGGACGATCACGCCGAGCGTCATCTCTTCATGGATGGCGACAGGCCATTCATTCAGGACGCCGCCCTTGGATTGGCTGGCAAAGCGGCGTGCAAAGGCAGCTATGCGTGTGTCCTCCTGTGCCGTGTCGGGGATGCAAGCGAAGCCTGCGTGCTCGAACTGCTCGTAGAAGCGCATCTCGCGTTTGTGCTTGCGGTAAAACGCATATGAGTTGATGCATCCGCGAATAAAGGTCTCTCGAGGGTCCTGGACGGAAGAGGATTCGCCAAAGAATGCTTTAATCTTCAAGGTGCGGATTCGATGGTGAAGCGCTTGGATGATCTCTTCTTTGCTGGTGAAGTAGTGATAAATTACACCGGCGCTGGCCCCGGAGCGCTGGGAAAGCAGCGACATCGGCGCATCATGAAAGCCGCGCTCGACGACGATATCGAGCATCGCGTCCAGGATGGCCTCTCGTTTGGATGGCTTAGGTTTGGGTGCCATGCTTCTATTCTTCCACGTTGGAGCCCGGCGTCCGAGCGATATGACAGAAGTTGAACAGAGCGCTCGGACTCTACCTGGCGGGAGTTGTCAGTACAAAGTCAGCGGCCGAACAAGCTGAGGACTCCCCGCAACCTCGAAGAGGTTGTAACATCTAAAAGATATGCAGCGCATGAGCTCCAACCCGGTGATCTCTCCCCGCGTGACGACTCGCCACGACTTCGCCTAGCTGCGCCTACTTCCAGCTCCCGCGTTTGTGTTGCTTCACACCCCCAATCTTCAATGCCCGCCTCAAGGAGGCACCATGTTTGACCGTCTCGACCAGATGGAAGCCCGCTACGAAGACCTCGGCAAGCAGCTCTCCGACCCAAACATCGTCAGCGACCAGGAGAACTATCGTAAGGTCTCCAAGCAGCATCGCGACCTGGAAGGCATCGTCGAAAAGTTTCGCGAGTACCGTGCGCTGAAGAACGGTATCGCCGATGCCAAGGCCATGCTTGCGGAGACTGATCCGGAGATCAAGGCCATGGCGCAGGAAGAGCTCGCCTCGCTCGAGCCCCGTGTCGAGCCCATCGAAGAGGCGCTCAAAGTCCTGCTCTTGCCGAAAGATCCCAACGACGAGAAGAACGTGATCCTCGAGCTCCGCGCCGGCACCGGTGGCGACGAGGCGGCGTTGTTCGTCGCCGAAGTCTTCCGCATGTATCTCCGCTTCGCTGAGCAGCACAGGTGGAAGGTCGAAGTCCTCTCGCAGACCGAGTCCGGCATCGGCCATGGGTTGAAGGACGTGACTGCCATCATCGAAGGCGAACATGTCTACTCGCAGATGAAGTATGAGTCCGGCGTCCATCGCGTCCAGCGCGTTCCGGCCACCGAGACCCAGGGCCGCGTTCACACCTCCGCCATCACCGTTGCCGTCCTCCCCGAAGCCGAAGAGGTCGACATCAAGATCGAAGCCAAGGACCTCCGCATCGACACCTTCTGCTCCTCCGGTCCCGGTGGCCAGTCGGTCAACACGACGTACTCAGCCGTTCGCATCACACATTTGCCGACCAACACCGTCGTTAGTTGCCAGGACGAAAAGTCGCAGATCAAGAACCGCGAGAAGGGAATGCGTGTTCTTCGCGCCCGTTTGTATGAAGTCGAAGCCGAGCGCATCCACCAGATTCAGGCCAAGGACCGCAAGGAGCAGGTCGGCACCGGCGACCGCTCGGAGAAGATCCGCACCTACAACTTCCCGCAAAATCGTCTCACCGACCATCGCATCGGGTTGACGAACCATCAGCTCGCGATGGTGATGGAAGGCCAGCTCCAGCCCACCATCGACGCCCTGATCGCGCACTACACCGCCGAGAAGCTGAAAGCCGAGGCGATGGCCGCGTAAGCCGTCACGATCCCCGTATACTTAGCAATTGTGTGTAATCCGGGCGATACGAGGCAATAGTTGGGAAAGACAGCAGTCATCATAGGAGCAGGCCCGGCAGGCCTGACAGCGGCGCTCGAACTTCTTCGCCGATCCGATATTCACCCCATCATTCTCGAAGCCTCGGGCGAGATTGGCGGCATCTCCCGCACCATCAAGTACAACGGCAACCGCATGGACATCGGTGGCCACCGGTTCTTCTCGAAGAGCGACCGCGTCATGCAGTGGTGGATGGAGTTGATGCCGCCGGAACTCGCCGTGGCATCCGAAGCGCCGGAGATCGCCTACCAAGGCAAGCGCCGCAAGATCACCGTCCCCGCGCACCTTACCGAAGAGCCGCCCCTGCGCGGCCTCGGCCCTTTGCAGCATGAAGCCGAAGAGGATGAAAACGCAGAGCCTGAGTACGATGCGAAAGCAGCCGAAACCCTGGTAGTTGCGCCACCCCGCAGATCCGGACCTCGTCATGCTGGTACGCCCGCGCAAGAGCCGCATCTACTACCTCCGAAAGTTCTTCGACTACCCCATCAAGCTCACCGCCAATACGCTTGAAAACCTCGGGATGGCCCGCACGGTGCGCGTCGGCATCAGTTACATCAAGTCTCGCGTCACCCAGATCGAACCTGAAAAGAGCCTCGAAGACTTCCTCATCAACCGCTTCGGCCGTGAGCTCTATCTCACTTTCTTCAAGAGCTACACGGAGAAGGTCTGGGGCACGCCCTGCGATCAGATCTCCGCCGAGTGGGGTGCGCAGCGCATCAAGGGCCTCAGCCTCACCACCGCCGTGAAGCATTTCCTCAAGAAGACCTTCGCAAGCAAAAAGTTCGTCGCTTCCGGAGGTGGCGACCTGGCGCAAAAAAGCACCGACACTAGCCTCATCGAGCGCTTTATGTATCCCAAGTTCGGCCCCGGCCAACTATGGGAGCATGTCGCCGACCAGGTCGTCGCGAAAGGCGGCGAGATCCACATGAACTGGAAGGTCGACGCCATCCACTGCGAAGGCGGGTCGCGTCGTCTCCATCGATGGAGTGAACGAAGCAGGCGAACGCCGCACCTTCACCGGAGATTACTTCGTCTCTACGATGCCGATGCGAGACCTCGTCCGCGCTCTCGACGCGCTTGTTCCTGCGAATGTGCGAGAAGTAAGCGAAGGCCTTGAATACCGCGACTTCATCACCGTGGGATTACTGGCAGACCGCCTGAAAGTCCGTGAGATCGACGGGGGACTGCTGAAAGATACGTGGATCTATGTGCAGGAACCGGATGTGTTACTCGGCAGGTTACAAATCTTCAACAACTGGAGCCCTTACTTAGTCCAAGACCCGACCAAGGTCTGGATCGGCCTCGAATACTTCTGCTATGAGACCGACGACCTCTGGAAGATGGACGACGAATCCCTTAAGCGCTTCGCCATCGCGGAGGTCGCGAAGATCGGCATCCTCGACGCTGATGCTGTTATCGACGGCCACGTTGTCCGCGTCCCCAAGACCTATCCCGCCTACTTCGGCACCTATGATCGCTTCGACGAACTCCGCGAATTTACCGACAGCTTCGAGAACCTCTTCCTCGTTGGCCGCAATGGCATGCATAAGTACAACAATCAGGACCACAGCATGCTGACCGCGATGACCGCCGTCGACGGCATCATCGCCGGTCACGTCGACAAGTCCGAGCTCTGGAACATCAATACCGAACAGGAGTACCACGAAGAAAAAGACGGCAAGAAGCGCTAACGAAGAGGCCGTCCCGATCGGGACGGCCTCTTCGTTACCTACAAGCTAAAGGGATTACTCGCGTTCAGACTTCTTCCAGTTGAGCAGGTCGCCCAGTGTCGTGCTGCTCGAAGACGACGAGGAGGACGATCCCCGAACCAGATCCCGAATGACCAGAACCCTTCGGAGACTTCTCGCGCTCCTTGTAGCTCTCGACCTCGGCGCGGCTGGCTTCTTCGCCAACTGCGCGAATGCTCAGGCCGACCTTCTTCTCTTCCTGGTTCATCTTGACGATCTTGAACTCGTGCTCCGAATCAACATCCATTGAAACCGGCTTGCCGGTGGCATCCACCGCCTCGGAGACGTGGCACAGGCCCTCGACTCCTTCAGCGATCTCAACGAAGGCACCGAACTGCGCGGTGCGGAGCACCTTGCCCTTGATGACGTCGCCGACGCGGTGCTGGGCGAAGAACGTGTCCCAGACATCCGGCTGAAGCTGCTTGACGCCGAGCGAGAGGCGGCGGTTCTCGGGCTCGACGCCGAGGACGATCGCGCGGACCTTCTCACCCTTCTTCAGCACTTCCGAGGGGTGCTTGATGCGCTTGGTCCAGCTCAGGTTCGAGACGTGGACGAGGCCGTCGATGCCGTCTTCGATCTCGATGAACGCGCCGAAGTCGGTCAGGTTGCGAACGCGGCCTTCAATGATGGAGCCGACGGCGTACTTCTCTTCGAGCTGCTCCCAGGGATTGTCCTGGAGCTGCTTCATGCCGAGGGAGATGCGGCGGTCGTTCGGGTTCACGCTCAGGATGATGGTGTCGACCTCATCGCCGGGCTTGACCATCTTCGACGGATGCTTCATCCGCTTCGACCAGGTCATCTCGGAGACGTGAACGAGGCCTTCGATGCCCTGCTCCAGCTCGACGAACGCGCCGTAGTCGGTGACCGAAAGAATGCGGCCGCGAACCTGCGCGCCGATCGGGTAACGCTCCGTCGCATCGAGCCACGGGTCAGGCGTGAGCTGCTTGAAGCCGAGCGAGACGCGCTGCTTTTCCTTGTCGAACTTGAGGACCTTGACCTGGATCTCATCGCCAACATTGACGAGGTCGCGGGGGTGAGTGAGACGGCCCCAGCTCATGTCGGTGATGTGGAGCAGGCCATCGAGGCCGCCCATGTCAACGAATGCGCCGTAGTCGGTCAGGTTCTTGACGGTTCCGGTCAGGACGCTGCCTTCTTCGAGGGTCGAAAGCGTGACGGACTTCTTCGCGTTCTGGTCTTCCTCAAGCAGTTCCTTGCGGGAGATGACGACGTTGCCGCGCTTCTTGTTGAGCTTGATGACGCGGACTTCGATCTCCGTGCCGATGTAGCCGTCGAGGTTGCGGACGGGACGGACTTCGACCTGCGAACCGGGCAGGAACGCCTTGATGCCGATGTCGACCGTCAGGCCACCCTTCACGCGGCTCAGAACCATTCCCTTGACCGGAACCTTGTCGTTTGCGGCCTGCTCCAGCTTGTCCCACACCTTGTGGCGCAGGGCCTTGTCGTAGCTGACGAGATAGCCGCCTTCGGCTTCTTCGCGCTCAACGACTACTTCAACCGTATCGCCGGCATTGAACTTGGATACGCCGTTGGTGTCCAGAACCTGCTCGAGCGGGATTAGTCCTTCGGACTTCAGACCGATGTCGACCACGACGTGCTTGTCGGTGATCTTGACCACGGTGCCGGTCACGACGACTTCTTCGGTCGTCAGATTGGCGGCTGCGGCGGTCTCGGCGGCCTGCTCGCGATCGAAGTTGGCCAGGGCGGCAGCAAAGTCTGCTGCATCATAGTCCGGCTCTTCGCTGGCATTAATGTCAATGCCTTCGCTTGCGGTGGCTACCGCGCCGTGATGCTCGACTTCGTGTTCGGTGGTCGAGACGGCGTGGGTTGGGGTGGATTCAAATGACAGGTCGGAGTGCTCCGCTGTCGCTTCGGGCGCTAGAGTTTCGATTTCAGTGCTCAGGGGTTTACCTTCGTTGTGGTCAGAATTATGGTCGTCTACCATGATGATGCGGACTCCGGGTCCCAAGATTCGCTTTTTCCCGCGTCATACAGAATCCCCGGTAAAATCCCAGGTGCAATCAGAACTAGGGACAACTGGAAAACCCTCATGGGGTAGCCCAACTGCTTCAATTCCGGATTCAGGATGCGACAGTAGGAGAGCGATCAATTCTTGCAGAGGAGCTTACTGCACTTGGAACCCACACACAGTAGCTCAACTCAAAGCATATGCCCCGAATTCGCGGGAGTCAACACAACAAACCCACTGATAGTGACTTACCGCCCGCGATTGACCGGCATTTCATAATCGAACTGCGTTGAGGCCGCTGCTGTAATCTTCCGAATATGGATCGACTCTGGACCCCGTGGCGCTACAACTACGTCAGCCGCGCCGACAAAGACCTCCGCAAAGGCGTCCCCCGCGGCCCTCAACCGCATGGCCCGGCGACTTTGGCTGTGTTTTCTGCAATATGATCGCCTCGGTCGACTTCACCATCGCCGCCGGCACCGAGCCTGCCGTAGCAGAGCAGGCCGCCTTCATTCTTCACCGTGGCGAAACTTGTTTCCTCTGCCTTAACGCCTTCCCCTACTCGACCGGCCACGTCCTGATTGTCCCTTACCGTCATACAGACTCTCTCGCCGTTCTCGAGACCGCCGAAGCCGCCGAGATGATCGCCCTAGCGCAAGCCACCGAGCGTTGCCTCCGCAGTGTCTACCGCCCAGACGGCCTCAACTTCGGTCTGAATCTCGGTGAAGCC
>CAMQQG010000266.1:0-31210 GCA_947034895.1 Rhytidiadelphus loreus | reverse complement strand
TCACCATGATGACCGTCGAGCTGGACAAGCAAGGCACCCTCCACGAAGGCCCCACCCAGCGCCTGCTCTACGTCCTCGAAGGCAAGCTCACGCTCTCAGTAGAAGGTTCGCGCAAACTCCACAAGCTCGCCCCCGGCAGCTACGCCTACATCCCCACCGAGCACCACCACACCCTCACCGCGCTCACATCCGCGCGTGTCCTCGTCTTCGACAAGCCCTTCCAGCCCCTGGAACACGAACCCAACCCCACGCTCATCGTCGGCCGCGAGCAAGACCTGCCCGCCTCGCCCCTCAACGACGACCCCGGCCTCCTCGTCCGCGCCCTGCTGCCTCCGTCCTTCGCGCTGGACTTCGCCGTCAACACCATGACCTATGCCCCCGGCGCCGCGCTCTCGCAGGTCGAGATCCACTACATGGAGCACGGCCTGCTGATGCTCGAAGGCGGCGGCATCTATCGCTTAGGAGATAGCTGGTACCCCACCACCGCTGGCGACGCCATCTGGATGGCCCCCTTCTGCCCGCAGTGGTTTGGCTGCCTCGGCAAGCAGCCCGCAAAATACCTCATCTACAAAGACTTCAACCGGCATACCCTCGCATAGCCATGCCTTTCACCATCAACACATCCCTCCTCCTCGACGAGCTCCACCACCTCGCCACCCTCACCGACTGCCCGCCCACAGCCGACGCCACCCTCCCCGCGCCCACCACCGCCGTCACCCGCATCGTCTTCACCCCCCGCGACCTCGAAGCCCGCACCTACATCACCTCGCTCGCAGAAGCCGCCGGCTTCACGGTCCGCGTCGACGCCGTCGGAAACACCTTCTTCCGCTGGCAGGGCTCTGACACCACGCTGCCTGCCGTCGGCACCGGCTCCCACGCCGACGCCATCCCCCACGCCGGCATGTATGACGGTACGGTGGGCGTGCTCGGCGGCCTGGAAGCCATGCGCGCCCTCAAGGAGTCCGGCTTCCAGCCGCGCCGCTCTATCGAAACCGTCCTCTTCACCAGCGAAGAACCCACGCGCTTCGGCATCGGCTGCCTCGGCTCGCGCCTGCTTGGCGGCGTCCTTGATCCTGCCACCGCCGACCAGTTGAAAGATCGCCTCCCCGAAACCGAAGCCGACGCCCCCACCGGACTTACCCTTCACGACGTCCGCACCGCCGCCGGCTTTACCGGCCCACTCAACACCGTGAAGCTTCCCGCCGACCAGTACGCTGCCTGGGTCGAGCTCCACATCGAGCAAGGCCCCTTACTTGAACGCGAAGGCGTGCCCCTCGGCATCGTCACCAACATCGCCGCCCCCGCCAGCTACCGCTACACCATCAGCGGCTTTGGCGGCCACGCCGGCGCCCTCCTCATGCCGGACCGTCGCGACGCGCTCTGCGCCGCCGCCGAACTCATCCTCTCTGTCGAACGCCACACCCTCGCCGCCAACGCCACCTCAGGCTCGCCCGACTCCGTCGCCACCGTCGGCACCCTCGCCGTCCACCCCGGCGCGGTCAACTCCGTCCCCTCCCGCGTCACCCTCATGCTCGACATCCGCGACACCGACCCCGCCCGCCGCGACCACACCATGGCCGCTCTCCACGCCGACATCGCCGACATCCAATCCCGCCGCGGCGTCACCTTTATCGAAGAGCCCATCAACGCCGACCTCCCAGCCACCAGCGATCCCCACATCCTCGCCACGCTGCGCGCCATCTGCAAAGACGAAAACATCCCCTGCAAAGAAATGGTCAGCCGCGCCTACCACGACACCAGCTTCATGGCCCGCGTCGCCCCCGTCGCCATGCTCTTCATCCCCTGCCGCAACGGCGTCTCCCACCGCCCCGACGAGTACGCCACGCCGGAGTCCATCGCGCTCGGCACCCGCATCCTCGCCCTCACGCTGGCGCGCCTCGCCAACGAGTAGCCTACCAACCCGCTACACTGACCGCAACCGTCTTTACCTTCCCGCTATTCACTGCCCTTATGCTGCAATCCATCAACCCTGCCACCAACACGCTCCTTCGCAGCTTCGAGCCGCTTACCGCCGAGGCACTCGACGCCAGGCTCGCGCTCGCCGCTGCCGCTGCTGCGAGCTATCCGCTTGTGCGGCTCGACCAGCGCATCTTCTGGATGCGCCGCCTCGCCTTGCTGCTTGACGCTGAGACCGAAGAGCTGGCCGCGTTGATGACCGCCGAGATGGGCAAGACCCTCACCGCCGCTCGCGCCGAGGTGGCCAAGTGCGCGCTCTGCTGCCGCTACTATGCCGACCACGCGCCCGCGCTGCTCGCTCCCGAGCGCATCGCCACGGAACACGCCGACGCGCGCGTCCGCTATGACCCGCTCGGCGTTGTGCTTGCCGTGATGCCGTGGAACTTCCCACTGTGGCAGGTTTTCCGTTTCGCTGCACCGGCGCTCATCGCAGGCAACGTGGCCCTGCTCAAACACGCACCCAGCGTACCGCAGTGCGCGCTTGCCATTGAGGCCCTCATCCGCCGCGCAGGCTTCCCGCGCGGCAGCTTCCAGGCGCTGCTGTTGGAAGACGCACAAGTTGAATCCGTCATCGCTGACCCGCGTGTCGCCGCCATCACCCTCACCGGCTCCGAGGCCGCGGGCCAGGCCGTCGCCGCGCAGGCCGGCTGGTTCCTCAAGAAGACTGTGCTCGAGCTCGGCGGCTCCGACGCCTTCCTCGTCCTCGCCTCCGCGGATCTCGACAAGGCCATTCCCGCCGCCGTGCAGTCGCGCTGCATGAACAACGGCCAAAGCTGCATCGCCGCCAAGCGCTTCCTCATCCACGAAGCGCTCTACGACGAGTTCACGCGCCGCTTCACCGCGGCCATGGCCTTCCTCCGCGTCGGCGACCCGACCGACCCGGCCACCGACATCGGCCCGCTTGCCTCGGAACGTGCCCTGACGAACCTGCGCGCTCAGATCGCCCGCGCCACGGCCTCCGGCGGCCGCATCCTCACTGGCGGTGGCACCGTGCATGCTGGCGGCAACTACATCGCGCCCACCGTCATCGTTGACGTGCCGCGTGACGCGCCTGTCACGCAGGAAGAGACCTTCGGCCCGGTCGCGCTGGTCTTTCGCATCACCTCGCTCGACGACGCCATCGCGCTCGCGAACGCAACGCCCTTCGGCCTCGCCGCCAGCTGCTGGACCCGCGACAGCAGCGAGCAGCAGCGGCTCGCCGAGCGGCTGCAATGCGGCGGCGTCTTCTTCAACACCATCGTCGCCAGCGACCCGCGCCTGCCCTTCGGCGGCATCAAGAGATCAGGCTACGGCCGCGAGCTCGCCGCCGCCGGCATGCGCGAGTTCCTCAACGCTAAGACCATCGTCGTCAGCGGCCCACAGCCGCTCGCTGACCAGCCTTCACTCTTCGACGAAGACGAACTCCTCAAGGCCGTGCAACAGCCCGAAGAACAACCACGCTTCCTCCCCCGCAAGCCACAAGCTCTCATCGCCACGCTCGAACCCGAACCCGCAACCATATCACCGACAGAAGCACCTCCAGCACCGCAACGCGGCTCCATCCTCGGCTTACCGCGCTAGCAGATGTACGATAGTCGCGTGAACCTACCGCGCGCTTCCATCCTGCCATTAGCCCTCGCCGCCACGTCGCTGCTCGCGCAGAGCGCCGCGCCCGCGCCGCCCTTCAACCCGCAGGAGACCTTCGCTCCACTCACTCTGCCCAACCCCGTGAACGCCTATCGCTCCTCCAACGGCGCGCCCGGCCCGCAATACTGGCAGAACCGCGCCGACTACGACCTCCACGCCACCCTCGACACCGCTTCGCACACCCTCACCGGCACCGAGACCATCACCTACACCAACAACTCGCCCGACACGCTCGATTCGCTCTGGCTGCACCTGGAGCAGAACACCTACCGCGCCAGCTCCCGCGCACGCGCCTTTATGCCGGAGGCCTATCGCCGCTACTTCGGCGACTACCACACCGATGGCTACATTCTTGACTCCGTTGAGCTGCAACGCCCCGGCTCGGCGGCCACAACCAAAGCCACCATAGTCGTCAGCGACACTCGCCTCCAAATCCAGTTGCCCGAAGCCCTGCACCTGAAGCACGGTGCCAAGCTCCTCCTCAAGATCAAGTACCACTACACTGTTCCCGGCAGATGGGGCGGCCGCACCTCCGTTGACTCCGCCCAGCAGGGCGAAATTTATGACATCGCGCAGTGGTATCCGCGCATGTGCGTGTACGACGACTTGCACGGCTGGGACACGCTGCCGTACCTCGCCAATGAGTTCTATCTGGAGTACGGCAACTTCACCTACGCCGTTACCGTGCCCTCGAACTTTACCGTCACCGGCTCCGGTGCGCTGACCAACCCCACCGAAGTCCTCACGAAGGCCGAGCTCGCCCGCCTCGCACAGGCGCGCAGCAGCGACAAGACCGTCATGATCCGCACCGCCGACGAGGCCGCGGCCGCGGCGGCCGCTCATCCCACTACGACAAAGACCTGGCGCTTCGCCATGCAGAACACTCGCGACGCCGTCTTCTCCGCATCGCCCACCTTCCTCTGGGACGCGGCGAAGATGAACATCCCCGCCGGTGCCGGCCATCCCGCGCACACGGCGCTTGCGCAGTCGCTCTACCCCGTCGAGTCCGCCGGCGATGCCGCCTGGGGCCGCTCCACCGAGTACCTGAAGGACGCCGTCGAGCACTTTTCCGCGCGCTGGTTCCCCTACCCCTACCCCAACGCCGTCAATGTTGCCGGCTTTTCCTCCGGCATGGAGTATCCCGGCGTCCTCTTCGACGGCATCCCGGACAAAGGCAGCGAGCTCTTCTGGATCACCGCGCATGAGATCGGCCACACATGGTTCCCCATGATCGTTGGAAGCAACGAACGGAGAGATGCGTGGATCGACGAAGGCTTCAACACCTTCATCGACACCTTCGAGTCCGACGAGTTTGCCAACGGCATCTACGGCCCCAAGCGCGACGGCGAGTACGCGCCCGACACCAAAACGCCGCCCGCCGAGCAGATCGCCAAGCTCCTCACTGACTCCAGCGCGCCTGTCATCCTCACCCGCGCCGACGCCATCGGCGAAAAGTACCGTCACCCGGTCACCTACTTCAAGTCCGCCTTCGGCCTCACGCTGCTACGAGAAGATATCCTCGGCACTCAACGCTTCGACTTCGCCTTCCGCAAGTTCATCGCCGACTGGGCCTACAAGCACCCTTCTCCTTCAGACTTCTTCCGCAGCATGGAGTCCACCGGCGGCGAAGACCTCAGCTACTTCTGGCGCGGCTACTACCTGCATAACTGGCAGCTCGATCTCGCCGTGACCGCCGCCAAGTACGCCGAACCCGCCAGCCCCGCCAATATCCTCAAGGTGACGGTCACCAACAAGGGCCAGCTCGTTCTGCCGGCGGTACTGCGCGTCACCCTCGCCGACGGCTCCCACCTCGACACCGCCGTCCCTGTCGAGACCTGGCTGCTCTCCGGCACCCACACATTCACTGTTGCCCTTACCGGACCCGCGGCCTCCGCCACTATCGACCCTGACCATCAACTGCCGGACGCCGACCGCAGCAACAACCTCCTCGTCCTTGCAAAATAGTGCGGCCCATACAAACACGAAGGGCGCGGCAACAGCCGCGCCCTTCGCTCTACTCACCACTTCATTAGCCGTCAGAACTGGAACGATGCCTGCACCGACACCCTGCGCAGCGCGCTCTCCGACGTATACGGGCCGCCAGTCACCTGAGTCGATCGTCCAAAATTAGGCGAGGCCAGCGAACCCTGCGGGGTGGCGAGATCCTCGTTGTTGAATAGGTTCTGCACCTGCACGCCAAACGCCAGGTTGTAGCGCTTGCCCGTGCTGGCCCCGCCGCCACCGAAGAACTGGGGTCCACCACCACCGCCGCCGCGGCCGCCACGACCGCCGCCCGGAGGACCACCGCCGCCGGGCCCGCCCTGACCGCCCTGCGGGTTGGCTGCGACCTTGTTGGCTCCAAAGCCGAAGGTCTTGGTCAAGCGGAAGTTGAAGGTGAACAGCGCCGGACCGGTGCAGTAGTTGATCGGAATCGTCGTGACTGTGCCCGGAGCCGCCGTGGTCGCGGTCGGAGCCGCAAAGCTACCGCAGCCAGCGATCGTGTTCGTTCCCGGCTGACCTGCCGCAATGCCGTTGGGCGCCGCAAACACGGGCCGCTCATTGAAGAAAGTGTCCTGGTAGTAGTCCGTTCCGGTGGTGATGTTGTAGGGGTTGCCGCTCTGCGCAATCGCAAACGGGCTGAACTGGACGAAGTACGGCAGCGTCACGGAACCACCCAGGAACAGCCGCTGCTTCACATCGAAGGTCGTCCGTCCATAGTCCGCCGCGATGTTGCCCGGCGTCGTAATCGCGCCGCCCGAGGTGTCGCCGTGCGCTGAACTCAGCGAGTAGAACCCGAACAGCGAGATACGCTTCGAGGTCTGCACCCGCCCGTTCAGAATGAGCTGGTTCTGGTGGAACACACCCTCCGTGAAGTACTGGTAATTCGGCGTCGACAGCGCGGGGTTGGGAAAGTAGTAGCCAACGTTCTGGGTCGCCAGTTGATGCACGCCCTCGGAGTGCAGATAGTTCACGCTGAGCGTGCCGAACCGGCCCACCGTCTGGTCGGCTCCGAGCGCCTCCTGAATGATGTACGGCGTGCGCAGGTTCGGTGCCTCCGCAAAGGTCGACTGCGTCGCCGGCGTCGTGACGCAGCCAGAGATGCTGCTTGGAGTGCAGGCGGAACCCGGGTTCTTCACCGTGTTCACGGTCTCGTTCGCGCCATTCTCCTGCTCCAAGTTCAGGATGTTGGTCTGGGAGAAGCGCGTGTAGAACATACCAAAGCCGGCGCGCACTACCGTCGTGGGCGCATGCTTGCCCCCGCCATTGAACAGACCGTAGTTGATTGACACACGCGGCGCAATGTCATGGTGGTCTTTGATGAAGTTCTGCGTCTCATAGCGGAAGCCGTAGCTGACCGTCAGATTCTGCCGCGCCTTCCAGTCGGTCTCCAGGTACATGCCCAGGTCAGCGAAGGTGTCGCCGATCTTGTGGTTGTTCACCCGTGTAATCTGGAATTGGCTGGGAATGTTCGCCTGGTAATTGGCCAGGCTGGTGTAGGTGAAGGTGCCGTTGGTGTTTTCGCCGGTGTTCTGCGCCTCGCGTGTCGTTCGTAGCCGACCGCCAAAGCGGACAAAATTCTTCGGCAGCTGCAGGCTCGTGTAGTTCTGCACCTCAAAGTGGTCCTGATGGTCGGAGAGGTTCTGCGACCCGTATCCGCCGCCGGTGAACGAGCCTGAAACGATGAGAGTAGGCGTGTTGCTCAAGGCGGTCGTCTGCACATGCTCGCGCTCGTACTCAAACCGCGTCTCGTTGATCAGCTTGGGGCTAAAAGTCTGCGTGTCGCTCAGCTGCACGATGTTGCTGGTCGAGCTGGTGTTGTAGCCCGCGCTGGGCAGCGCCAGGTTGCCGATGCCCGCGTTTGTCGAGTCGTTCTTCACAAACTGGTATCGCGTCGTGAGCACGTTCTTGCTGCCAAGCGCCAGGTCCAGCCGCGGGTTGATGTCGCCGCGCGTCTGCGGGTAGTACGTTTGCACCGTGTATGGCGTGGAGACGCAGCCGGCAGTGTTCGGGGGCTGGCAGAGCGTCGTCGGCGATGAAGGCAGCGCGAGGATCGTCGCATTTGTGAACTGGTCGTCCTGGATCTGCCGGTAGCTGCCGCCCAGATTGTAGGACGCGTTCTTGTTCAATGGCCCAGTCAGGTTTCCGAACAGAAACAGCGTGTGATACGGCGGCTGATAACCCGACTCCAGCGGGTTGCTGGAGTTCAGCTGCGAGGGGTTTCCATTGACCTGGATGTTGCCATGCACCTTGTCCGTGCCTGG
Source organism: Rhytidiadelphus loreus (assembly GCA_947034895.1). Taxonomy (NCBI): domain Eukaryota; kingdom Viridiplantae; phylum Streptophyta; class Bryopsida; order Hypnales; family Hylocomiaceae; genus Rhytidiadelphus; species Rhytidiadelphus loreus. The sequence continues at coordinate 23,345 of CAMQQG010000266.1, read as the reverse complement.
CTTGGTGAAGACCTCAATGCGGCCGAAGCCCAGCTGGTCATACTGCGCTGAAAATGGGTTCTGGTTGATGCGTATCTCGCGGATGGACGACTTCGGCGGCAGCTGGCCGCCGGTAAAGCCGTCCACATAAATCTGTCCGCCATTCGGTCCCGCCGAAGGCCCGGCCAGTGCCGACAACTCGCTTGAAAGCTCATCTGGGTCGTCGGAGAGTGCTTCCAGATCCTTGCCCGTCAGCACCGTCGAGCTGGCGTTGTTGTCCGGGTCAACGCTCAACTGGATCGCGTTCGCGTCTACATTAACCACGGTGCTCTGTTCACCCACCTGCAACTTCGCGTCGAGCGTCGTCGACGCCACCGCGGGTATCTTCACGCCCAGCGCGGAGTAGCTGGAGAACCCCTGCATCGTCACCACGAAGGTATACGTGCCCGGCGTCAGCGTCGTCGCATAGGTGCCGTCGCTGCCGCTCTTCACAGAGATCCCATTGCCCTTGGCGGGCGTCAGCGTGATGGTTGCACCGGGAATCAGATCTCCGTCAGGATCGGTGATCGTTCCGTGCACACGCGTCCCCACCGGGGCCAACTGCGCGGTCGTTACGGGCGTGGTTGGCGTCTGCCCCAGCGCGGCGCCAGCGCACAGCGCGCTCGCGAATCCCAACATCGTCAACTTACGCAGAAACATTCTCTCTCCTCAAACCTTCAAACTCGGCGACGGTCGTTTACTCCCGCGCAGAACTTTCCCATCACAACTCGTAAGCGCTCTTCATGGAGCGACGAGCCGAACACTCTTTCGTCACCACCGCACACAAGTCCTGCGGCTTCGGTCCAAACGGACTACATTTACTGCGGACCGCCGCCCGCCGCGTCGGTGGGTGCGCCGCTACCCACGCTCCAAGGCGTCAGCGTCATCTCGCCGGCAGGGCTGGCGGTCAGGATGGCATCAACTCCCACCAGCAGCGTAACCGCGGTCGACTTGCCCTCACCGCCTTCGGTCGCCACAATCATCACGGCGTCGCCGGCCTTGAGACCTGCCAGCGTCTCGGTCGGCATGCGCGAAAGCATCTGTGAGAGGTCCGCGCCCGCGCGGCCCGTGCCGCCACCCGCCGCACGCCCTGCCCCGCCATAGCCAGCGGAGGCCCCAGCGCTTGGTGTCGACGGAGGCAGCGTAGCGCCGCCCTTCATGCGCGCCGCTATGGCCTGTGCCACCATCGGCGGCAGACGACGAACATCGCTGCTCGAGGTCACCGCGACCGTCACTGTTTTCTTCGTCGCCAGGTCCTTCAGCGTTACCGTTCCCGACGTCGCATCGATGGAGGCGATCAATCCGGAGTAATTATGGAAGGTGCCCGCGACCATCTCATCCGCAGTCACGGACAGGCCGTCGGCGGACTTCGTTCCCCGCACGCGCAGCTGGTCGCCCGGCTTCACTGCGGCCAGTGTCGTTACCTGGGCATCGGCAAAGCGCACCGAGTCGCCCGCGTAGTGCCGCACAATCGTCGCCGGTGTGGTCGACACCGCGATCGTCTTCAGTCCGCTCGAAACAGTCACCTTGCCCGCGGCCGGATCCACACTCCTCACAATGCCGCCCGTGCCCTGCGCCCACGCGGCGTCCTCCGCGGCATGGCTCTGCGCAATCGCCGACTGCTTCATCAAAATGACGCGCGTCGCCGTCAGCGTTGTGCCGGTGTCTGCCGCCGACCCGGTAACCATCACCTTGTCCCCGGTTGCCACATCGGCCGCCGTTCCCGCTGTTGCCGACTTCAAGTCCTTCGCGCCCGGCGCAACGACCAGGATCTTCGCCTCAGCCGGAAGGTTCACCGTATAGTCCTGCCCCGTCGCATTGGTCAGCGTCAGGCTGTCAGCCGTAGCGGACTTCACCGTACCCGCCTGCTTCGGCGCGGCCGGCGCCGTCTGTCCCACCATCGCCACAGTTGTCGCCAGAACGACTGCGACACTTCCTAAACCTTTGCGTATCATTTCGTCCGCCCGTCCTTGCCGGAGCACTTTTGTGAAGATTTGTCCGGTGAGGAGGATACGATTCACGCACCCAAAAGTTTCCCCGCGCCCCGCAAATGCAGGACATTTCGCGTCACGATAAACTTCGCGAAAGGCGACCCTGCGCTACGGCAGCACCGCCCCATCCGCCAGCGGCAGGTCCAGATGGCTCGGCCACTTTGCCGACCCATAAATCGACACCGTCTCCGCCTTGTACGAGCTCGCCGGCGCACTCATGATGTTCTCCACATACGTCTGCGGGTTGCGGTCGTATAGCGGGAACCAGCTCGACTGCACCTGCACCACCAGTTTGTGCTCCGGCAGGAAGGTGTGGTCCACACCATGCAGGCTCCACTTGTACTCCACCACCTCGCCCGGCTTCACCGGCTCCGGCGCGGTAAAGCTGTTGCGATAGCGACCGCGTAGGATCTCTTCGGCCACCATCAACTGGTAACCCGGCGTCGGCCCGTCCGCCGGATATTCATCGATCAGCTTCACCACCCAGTCCGTGTCGCTGCCGGTGGTCGCGGCATACAGGTCGGCGACAACGTCGCCCGTCACCGTCACCGCACTCTTCAGTGCCGCCGTCTTGAAGCCCGCCACATCCTTGCGGTCGGCAACAAACTGCTGGTCCTCCGCCAGCCACGTCCGCCACGTCGAGCCCTCACCATACGTCGACTGCACAGGCCGATGCCGATACGGCACCGGGTCCGCCGGGTCCGCCACATACGCCGCCGCCTTCACGTCATACGCTCCCGCCGGCGAGACGAAGCTCAACGCATGCTCGGGCTCCAGGTACACCTTCGCCTCGTGGAACCCCACCTTCGGCGGCCACTGCGCGTACCGCTTCCACTGGTTCTCGCCCGTGCGGAAGCTTGCGGTGTCCTGCAGATCAAACCCCGGCTTACCCTTCAGGTAGAACTCAAAAAACGGCGCCTCAATCTTTGCGCGGTAGTACTCGCCTGTCTTCTGGCCGCCGAACGTCACCGTGCCGAACTTGCCGCCCAGCTGGTCTCCCGGCCCGCGCGACCATCCGCCGTGGTTCCACGGCCCCAACACCATGTACACCTTGTGCTCGGCCGTGATCGCAGCGGCATCCTTCGCACTCTCGTTCGGGCGCAGCGCGGCATACTCAGCCTGCGTACCCCACATGTCCTCCTGATCCCAATAGCCGCCCACCTCCAGCGTCGGCACCTCGGGCCGATGCAGGTGGGGCTCCACGGCCATGTCCTGCCAGAACTTCACATAACTTGGCTGCGAAAGAAACACCTTCGCGGTCGGCAGCTGCGTCATGCCCGCCGCCTCGGCCGCGCCGGCAAAGTTCGTATGGTTCAGAAAGAAGTCGTACTGGTCTTCCTTCGAGCTTTGCGGAACGTCAGTCTTCTGCGCCTCCAGCTGCTGCACATAGTCAAAGCCATAGCTCTCGCGGAACGCCCCATTGTGGAAGAAGTCGTCGCCCTTCCAGATGTTGGTCATCGGCGCCTGCGGACTGATCGCCTTCACCGCCGGATCCGCATCGATCCCCGCCATCATCGCCAAAAATCCCGGATAGCTGATCCCTAGCACGCCCACCTTGCCGCTGTTGTTCGGCACGTTCCTCACCAGCCAGTCGATGGTGTCACGTGTGTCCGTCGTCTCATCCACGGCCGTCTTATCGCTGTGCACCACGACAGGCCGGTTCATCACAAACTGGCCGCCGGACTTGTACCGCCCGCGGATGTCCTGCGCCACAAAGATGTAACCGCTCTCGGCCAGCTCCTGCTTGCCCAGCTTTACGCCGACGGCCGAGTACGCATCCACACCGTAAGGCGTGCGCGTCAACAGGAACGGCAGCGGCGCGCCGGTCGTCTCGCTGCCCACCGGCCGAACGATGACAGTATGCAGCAACGCCCCGTCCCGCGCCGGGATCATCACCTCGCTACGCACATAGTCCGGCCCGCGATAGCTCGCCAGCGCCGCTGCCAGCCGCGCCTCCTGCGATGCCGCCGCAGGTGCCGGCGCCGTCTGCGCCATTGCCACTGCACCTAGAAAAACACCAACGCCAGCCGCCAGCCATCGCAGTCTCATTCGCACTCGCTTTCCTGATGCCGAAACGCTCGCTTTACGCGCCCGTCATATTTCCCGGCGACGCCATGCACTTCCACTCCTGCCGCGCGTGAGCGCCATCGCAGAACGGCCGCTTCTCGCTCAAACCGCAGCGACACAGGCTGATCGCCGGCTTGCCCGTCAGGTCCCACTCCTGGCCATCCGCATCCTTGAGGATGATGTGGCCTTCCACCCGCAGCGGGCCGTTGGGCCGCACCGTTATATGAACCGCTTCCTCTGCCATGACAAAAATCCTCCGTTGCCCCACCAGCATACCAGCGGGCTAGCACGTCCTGATTGACGAAACTTACATCTCCACCATCACCTCATCCACAAAACACCAGCCCCACGCGTCCCCCGGCTCGACCGACCGCATCACCGGATGACGCGTCGCATGGAAGTGCTTGGTCGCATGGGTATTCGGCGAAGAGTCGCAGCAACCGACATGCCCGCACACCAGGCACTCCCGCAGATGCACCCAGTCGCTGCCCATCTTCACGCACTCCTCGCAGCCCTTCGCATGGCTTGCATGAGCGCTCGGTACTGGCTTTAGTCCTTCAAAGTGATGACAGGCCACATCAACCTCCGCTTTACTTGCTCCTTACTACTCGACCCTGCGCCGCCAGCAGCTCCCAAATACCCGCCTCCGCTGCATCCAGCATTTGATTCAGCTGCGCACGGGAGTAACTGCCCTTCTCCGCGGTCGCCTGCGTCTCCACCAGCCCGCCGTCCGAGGTCATCACCACGTTCATGTCCACCTCCGCGCGCGAATCCTCCGAATAATCCAGATCCAGCAGTACGTGCCCGTCGACGATGCCCACACTCGTCGCCGCCACCATCCGCTTCAGCGGGCTCTCCTTCAGCGTGCCGGCGGACTGTAGTTTTCCCAGTGCGATCGCCAGCGCCGCACACGCTCCGGTGATCGCCGCGGTGCGCGTGCCGCCGTCAGCCTGCAGCACGTCGCAGTCCAGGATGATGGTTCTCTCCCCCAGAAGCTTCATGTCCACTACACCGCGCAGACTGCGGCCGATCAGCCGCTGAATCTCATGCGTGCGCCCGCCGATCTTGCCCTTCTCGGCCTCGCGCGGGCTGCGCGTCAAGGTCGCGCGCGGCAACATCCCATACTCCGCCGTCACCCATCCACGTCCCGAGTTCCGCATCCACCCCGGCACACCGTTCTCCACCGTCGCATTGCACAGCACGCGCGTGTGCCCCACCTCAATCAGCACCGAACCTTCGGCCGTCGCTACGAACCCCGGCGTCAACTTCAACACCCGCGCCACGGCCGCTCCACGCCCACCAACCCGAAACAGCGCCTCCCTCTTTTGGTCCATCACAACGCTCCTGCTCTCGCTCATCCTTTCATTATAAGAACGCTCCGGCACGCCAACGCTACTGTTGGCAGAATCGCAGCCAAAACCCGCAACCACACCCTCACGCCGATGTCTCACTTTCGAGCCTTGAAAAGTGATATTTCCCAAAACGGAAACGATTTAGCTCAAAAAAATCCAAGAGCGGATTCCCTTTGTGGTAATTTGCCATCTAGACAAAGCTCCATTTAGAAACTCATGCGGTCTTTCCCAGGTTTGTGTAACCCAAAAGGATCATAGAAAAAATGATGGATAGACACCGATCCGCAGCGCCATACCTCGCCCTCGACACTTGAGGACAGGGACGGCTCACAATTTGGAGACACCATGCAGGCACACTCACAGAGCAACACCGCTGCACGGAATCCTGAACTTCGGAATCCTCTTTCTGCCTTCACCAACCTTGGGAACGGAGACTTTGCCGCGACCGCCGTCACCGAGCGGTCTCCCACTGCAGCCCTCGCCGTCGTCCACGGCGCTTCGGCGCTGACACACGATGCCGGCAACATCCTCGCCGCGCTTGGCCTCTACTGCGATCTGCTGGAGGTGCCGGGCGTACTTGCGCCGCAGCACCTTCACTACGCGACCGAACTGCGCGCCGTGGCCCGGCGCAGCAGTCAGCTGCTGCAGCAGGCCGTCTCCACGGCATCGCCACTGCCGCAGAATGAGCCGCCGTGCGATGCCGTCGCCACCTTACGCGCACTCGCCCCGGTCTTGAGCGGCGTCGTCCAGCCCGCCGCTGCGTTGACCCTGGACCTGCCTCCAGTTCCTCTGGTCTGCGAATCGCTTGCCGCTCAACCGCTGGAGCGCATCGTCTTGAACCTGGTGCGCAACGCCGCGCAGGCCCTCACCCACCACCCTTCTGCCCGGCCCGGGCGCATCCGTGTCGCGCTCACGGCCGCCTCCGGCTTCCTGCGCCTCGCCGTACAGGACAACGGCCCCGGTCTGTCGCCCGCCCAGTCGGCCGCCCTGCTGCGGCCGCGGACCCTACCCGCGGGCGCCACTCGCGGCTTCGGCCACCGCATCGTTCATGAGTTGGCCGCGGCCACAGGCGGCGGTCTCGCCGTGCGCGTCAAGCCCGGTCTCGGCACCACTATCTCCATCAAATGGCCTCTTGCCGCCGAAGGGAGCCGCCCATGCTGAATGCCAAGCCATCCCCGTTTCGGGCAGTGGCCCGCCCCACGCCGCTGCCGCCCGTTCCCGCGGCTCCCGCCAAGGTGACCGCTGGTGCTGCCCACGTTCCTGTTCATCCTTCCAGGCTGCCGTCCCGCGTGGAACCGGCCATCCTCTCCGGATGGGACGACGTGAGACAGCGCCTGCCGCAGCTGCATCTGCTCATCGTGGACGACGACGCCCCCGTCCGCCACGCCTGTATCGAGATCGCCAACTCCCTCGGCTTCGTCACCCTCGGGGCCGACTCCGTTCAGAGCGCCCGCTCGGTGCTGGCGCGCAGTCCCATCGACCTTGTCCTGCTGGACCTCAAGCTGCCCGGCGGCGGCGGCCTCGTGTTGCTGGAGGAGGTCCGCGCCCTCCATCCCGAGACCATCGTCGTCGTTATGACGGCCTACGCCACGGTGAACTCCGCCGTGGAGGCCATGCGGACCGGTGCCGGCGACTACCTCACCAAACCCTTTTCGCTCGAAGAGCTCGGTGCCGTGCTCGAACGAGCCGCCCACCTCCGCGCCTTCGACGCCGAGTCCCGCGCCCTGCGCGAGCGTCTCCGCTCCGGCCAGGGCATGGGCTCGCTCATCGGCAACTCGGCTGCCATGGAGAAGCTCTACCGCATCCTCTCCAAGGTCGCCAGCACCACCCACCCCGTGCTCATCCTGGGCGAGACCGGCACGGGCAAAGAGCTGGTTGCGCGCAGCATTCACGGCAACGGCCCCGCCGCGGACAAGCCCTTCATCGCCATCGACTGCGGCTCGCTGGTGCCCTCGATGATAGAGGCCGAGCTCTTCGGCTACGCCAAGGGCGCGTTCCCCGGGGCGACCCGCGCCAAGCAGGGCCTGCTCGTCGCCGCCGAAGGCGGCACCGTCTTCCTCGATGAGGTCGCCGAGCTGCCCATGGAGGTGCAGTCCAAACTGTTGCGCGCCCTGCAGGAGCGCGCCATTCGACCTCTGGGCGCGGCCCTGCCCGTGCCTATCCAGGCGCGCATCCTGGCCGCCACCAACCGCGATCTCGAAGCCCTCGTCGCCTCCGGCCAGTTCCGCAAGGACCTTTACTTCCGCCTCGGCGTGGTGAACCTCCGCATCCCGCCGCTGCGCGAGCGCAAGGGCGACATCCCCCTGCTGGCCGCCCACACCCTCGACCGCATGCGGCGCGAGAACGGTATTGCCTATGTCATCGCCGACGATGCCCTTCACCTGCTCATGGAGTACGACTGGCCCGGCAACGTGCGCGAGCTCACCCACGCCATCGAGCGTGCCTGCACTCTCTCCAGCGGCCCCGTCGTTCACCTCGGCGACTTCCCCACCCAGCTACAGGACCACCAGCGTCACGCCCTGCTGTTACAGGAGGAAGCACGCCAGATGCGCGCTCGCCACGCCGCCGGCCTTGCCGCTCCGCCGCAGGGGGGTTCCGCCAACGTCCACTCGGTCCTCTCTATCGCAGAGCTGGAGAAGCAGGCCATCCTCAACACCATCCGCGAGCTGAAGGGCGACAAGCTCATGGCCGCCCGCCTTCTCGGCATCGGCAAGACAACCCTCTACCGCAAGCTTAAGGAATATGGCCTTTCCGATGATCCAACCCTCTCCGGCCGGTCCGGGATGTCCTTCTAACGCTTTTGCCTTTGCTTTTCTCACTATTCTTTATTCACTGCCTTAGGAGCCCCCAAATGATGCCCTCGCCCATCCTGCTCATCGCCCCTGAGACATCCGCCGCGCCGGTAGTCGACGCTTTGCGCCGCAGCCTCGACGCCGAGGTGGACATCGCCCCCAACCGCCGTGCCGGTGTGGCCTGCCTGCGCCGCCGCGAGTACGCGCTGGTGCTGCTCGAAGAGAGCCTCACCACCGGCGACCCCGACGCCGCCGACCTCATCTACCAGAGCGCGGCCGGCGCTCCGCTGCTGGAGGTCAACTTCGTCATCGCCGGACCTGAACGCATCGTGCGCCAATGCCGCGCTGCGCTGCAGCGCCGCGCCAGCGACCTAGCCCACGCCGAGGCCGCGGCCACCCTCTCGCTGCATGGCGAGCTCAACTCCACCCTCGCCGGCCTGCTACTGGAGACGCAACTCGCTCTCCGCGCCGCCACCCCGGCACTCGAGCCTAAGCTACGCCACGTCGTCTCTCTGGCCTCCGACCTGCGCGACCGCCTGAGAGCCTAGAAATGCGTGATGAAGAGATCAGAGATTGTCCGTTCTTCATCTCTAAGTTCTCATCTGATCTCTTCTTCTCTCCTCTGATTCTCTCCTCTGAGCGAACACCGCACGCCCAATCGGCTGAACATCATCCCATCTCTATACAATTTCGTTCGTAGCGGTTAAACCGCGCATCTGAACCAGTCAGAGGAAAACGAACGATGAAGCTTACCCCCGGCAAACTGCGCGGTCTCCAGGCTGTCTCCGATGCGCGCAACGTAATCGCCGCCGCCGCCATGGACCAGCGCGGCTCCCTGCAGAAGTCCATCGCTGCCGCCCGCGGCGGTGCCGCCTCCCTCACTGTTGGCGACTCTGCCGGTCATGACCTCGAGGTCTTCAAGACGCTGGTCACCGAGACGCTCACCCGCTACGCCTCCGCTATCCTGCTCGACCCTGAGTACGGCTTGCCTGCTGCGAAGCAGCGGAACGGTAAGGGCCTGCTGCTCGCCTACGAGAAGACAGGGTATGACGCTACCACTCCCGGCCGTCTGCCCGACCTGCTCGACGTCTGGAGTGTCCGCCGCCTCTGCGAAGCCGGTGCCGACTGCATCAAGATCCTGCTCTACTACACCCCCTTCGACACCACCGAGGTCAACGAGTTCAAGCACGCCTGGATCGAGCGCATCGGCGACGAGTGCCGCGCACACGACGTCCCCTTCTTCCTGGAGTTCGTCGGCTACGACGAGACCGGCGCCGATGAGAAGACCGTCGCTTACGCGCGCAAGAAGCCCAGCATCGTCGAAGGCGCGATGAAGGAATTCTCCAAACCCCGATACGGCGTGGACGTGCTCAAGGTGGAAGTCCCCATCGTGATGGAGTTCGTCGAAGGTACGCGCGCCTACAAGGGCGCCAGCGCCTACACCCGAGCCGAAGCCCTCAGCCTCTTCCGCTCCGTCGGCGAAGCCACCGGGCTTCCCTTCATTTACTTATCCGCCGGCGTTTCCAACCCCGTCTTTATCGAAACACTCGAACTCGCCGGCGAGAGCGGTGTGGCCTTCAACGGCGTGCTCTGCGGCCGCGCCACCTGGAAGGACGGCATTAACATCTTTGCCAAAAACGGCCCTGCCGCCTTCCAGCAATGGCTCGATACCACCGGCGTCGAGAACATCCAGAACGTGAATAAGGCGTTGGCGGCAGCAACGCCGTGGACGACCAAAATAGAAGTCGCCTGAGACCGCGTAAGGCATTCGGGATTTTGCTGACTGCTGTACCCTAACCACACCATGCTTACCCTTTCCCGCCTGCTCTCTGCAGCCCTGCTTGTTGCATCCCCTTTCAGCGTGGCCCTTCACGCGCAGCGCAAGAAGGCGACCCCGCCGCCGCCCCCGGCCGCAGAGCCTGAAGCCGCACCCGCGCCCGCCCAGCAGCCGGACAACGCGCCCTTCACCGCCGACAAGATCGTCCTCAACGGCATCGCCCCGTACACCGACCTCGAGGTTCTGCCCATCGCCGGCTTCAAGGCCGGCGCAAAGATCGACTCCAAGGCGCTCAACGCTGCCTGCCAGGCGCTGGTCGACACCGGCCTCTTCGCCGACGCGCAGGTAAGCGTCTCCAGCGAAGCTGGCGTGAATACCGTCACCTTCACCCTGAAGACGGTACCTGCTGAGGATCTTGCGCGCGCCAGCTTCGCCAACTTTGTCTGGTCAACGCCGAGTGAGGTGGAAGCCGACCTGCGCGCCACCGTGCCGCTGTACCACGGTCGCCTGCCGGCCACGCCCGCCAGCACACTCGCCGCCGCCATGCAGGCCGAACTGGTGAAGTTTCTCGCCACCAAGGGCGTCACGGCCACCGTCGCACACTCCGTCGTCGAGCCATCGTCCGAGCACCCTTACCGCGCCGTCGAGTTCCGCGTGACCGACCCGGAGGTGAAGTTCGCGCAGGCCAACATCTCCGGCAGCCCTGGCCAGCTCATCGAAGCCGAGGTGAAGGCGCAGAATGAGCTGCTCACACTGCCCTACAACGAGGGCATCGCCGGCACCACCATCTATGACGTGCTGCTGGGCCCCGCGCGGCACGCCGGCTACATCACCGCGCAGCTGGTGGACATCCAACGCCAGCGCCGCACGCTGCCGCATGAGGTGAACGTCATCTACACGGCCCGCCTGGTCTCCGGGCCGCTGGTGCGCATCCGCAACGTTTTCTGGAAGTCGACGCCGCTGTACTCCTCGGCAGACTTTGCGCGCGACACGCCGCTGCGCGCCGGCGCCATCCCCACCGAAACCAGCCTCGCGGCCGCGAAGAAGCCGATCCTCGCCGCCTACCACGCGCAGGGCTACGCGCAGGCCGAGGTAAACGTGAAGCCGGACATCGACAAGACCGGCGGCGTCAGCTACGCGTTCTCAGTGGTGCCGGGCGACGTGTACAAGCTGAACAGCGTCGCGGAAAAGAACCTTCCCGCCAACGCGCAGGCAGAGTTCGACGCAACGTGGACGATGAAGCCGGGCGAGCCCTTCAACGATGATTATGTGCAGACGTTCCTGCAGAACAAGTCGTTGAAGGTGCTGAACGCCTACACGTACAGCTATTCAGCGGCGACGAATCCGGATACGCATATGGTGGATCTGGTGTTGGACTTCAAGAAGCAGTAGGTTGTTAGCAAAGGCCTACGCTGCTTTGAACTCCAGCGTCTTGCCAAGCGCCTTGAGCGCGGCGGCGAGGCTATCGATCTTGGTGGGATGGCGCGGATCAAGCAGCCTGTGAACGTGCTGGCGGGGAATTGACAGTCTGCGGGCAAGTTCGGCTGGACGCACCTTCTGCGCCAGCAGTTCATTGAAGAGGAGTACCTTGACTGCGACGCTGGCGGGCAATTCGACCAGACGATGACCACGTTTGGGCGCAGACGGCAGCGGCACGGGCCGGTCATGCTCGAAGTAGAAATCGAGTGCTGTCTCCAGAGCATCCACCGCGTGACGCAGCGCATCCTCTACCGTATCGCCGAGGGTCAGCGCCTCGGGAATGTCCGGAAAGCTGACTGCGTAATTGCCGACGGCCTGATGGGTGAGTTTGACGGGATACTGCATGATGGCTCCTTACTTGAGGCCCAACTGTTTGTTGATCGTCTTGGCGAGGTTGCCGAGGTCTTTACCATGCATCGGCAGAACGGAGAACCTGCCGTTGAGTTCGATGTGAAGGTGAGAGCCTTTACCCGGAGTGAACGTCGCGCCCTGTTTCTCCAGCCAGCGCTTCAGCTCCTTGCTCGTCATAGAAAGAATGTAACCATTCCTGATGACAAAGGCAAGGCAGCCCTAGAATCCCTCCGGCCGTTTCTCCGCGACCGCAAACGCCGTCTCCAGCGCGATGCCCGCGCTGGCCATCGTGCCTTCCTCAAACAGCCGCCCGACCAGCGTGACGCCGTGGGGCACGCGCTGCGGCGCGGGCAGTTTGATGGAAGGGTGGTCGCCGCCTGGGGCCCAGTCGGTGCGCGTCTCGCTTACCTCGACAAAGCCTGCACGCAGCGTCAGCGACGGGTGCCCGGTGAAGTTCGTGATCACCAGGAACTCGTCCCGCAGGCTGGGCACCAGCAGCAGGTCCACCTGGCTCATCACGCGCGCCATTTCGATAGCGACCTTGCGGCGCAGGCGGTCGGCCTGCACGAAGTCCACGGCACTCAGGAACCTTGCTGAGCGGAAGGTGTTGGGCCAGGCGTCCGCGGTCTGCTCCTTCAACTGGTCGACGCCATGCGAGAGCGTCAGCTCCTCAAACGCGGCGGCGGCCTCAGAAAGCAGCAGAATGTTCAGCGAGTCATACGCCCAGTTAGGCAGCGTCACGGGCACGGCCTCCATGCCGAGCTTAGTGACCGTCGCGAGCGCGGCGCGGTCTACGTCAGTAGCGGGCGCCTCCTTCATCCATGCTTCGATGTAGCCGACCTTGAGCCCCTTGACGCTGGCGGTACCGTCGAAGGCGAGCTGACTCGGCACGCAGCCGGTGTCCTCGCCATCCGGCCCGGTGATGGTCTTGAGCACGAGCATGGTGTCTTCTACGCAGCGAGCCATGGGGCCGAGCTTGTCGCAGCTCCAGCTGAGCGTCATGGCGCCGGAGCGCGGCACGCGGCCAAATGTGGGACGCAGCCCAGTGACGCCGCAGCGCATGCTTGGACTCACAATGCTGCCCTGCGTCTCTGAGCCGATCGCAAAGCCCACCAGCCCCGCCGCCACCGCCGCCGCCGGCCCGGCGCTCGAACCCGAAGCCCCCTCTACCGGCAGCCAGGGGTTCATTGTCTGCCCCCCGAACCATACGTCGTTCAGCGCCAGTGCGCCCAGCGAAAGCTTGGCGACCAGCACCGCGCCGGCGTCGTTGAGCCGCTTCACGACCGTGGCGTCATCCTGCGGCGTGCGGTTGCGATACGGCTCCGCGCCCCACGTCGTCTTGATGCCGGCCGTGTCGAGCAGGTCCTTTGCTCCCCACGGAATGCCATGCAGCGGCCCCCTGTAGTGCCCCAGCGCGATCTCCTTGTCCGCGCGCCGCGCCTGCTCCAGCGCGTGGTCCTCGCATAGTGTGATCACGCAATTGAGCTTCGGGTTGAACTGCTTCAGCCGTTTCAGATAGATCTGCGTCAGCCGCTCCGAGGTAATGCGCTGCTGCTCCAGCCACAGCGCTAGCTGCGTGACGGGCGCATAGGCGATCGCCTCTTCATCGGCAGGCAGTGGGATGTTGACGCTCCACGCGCGGGTAAAGGCGTCCTGCCCGGGGCCGCTGCTGGTGCCGGGCAGCGTTGGGTTCCATACGGCGGCGGGCGCAATGTTGTCGGCGATGGCCGTCTTGCGCGGCCCGGTGCGGCGCTCATACAACGGGGCGAACCCTTGCTGCCAGCTCCCCGCCGCCTGAGCGAGTTCCTTCGGAGTCATCTCCACCTGCACCAGCTTCTCCGCCTGGGTGAGCGTATCCACCGCGATGGCCGGCCCCACCGGTGTAGCGCTGACGAAGGTTGGCGGCGCACCGGGTGTCGCCGCCGGAGCTTGCGCCGCAGGCACCTGCCCCACGCTTACCTTCGCCGTAAGCGCCGCAGCCATCAGGCCCATGCTGCTCTTCGCCAAAAACTCCCGCCTCGACTTCGCCATCATGCTCCCTCAGGGTGCCGCTTCAAAGCAATCATACGACTGCTGCGGTGCGGAGTGTGTCCTCCCGCGGCAAGCGGCAGCTGCTTATTGGCGGGGCGTCCCGCATCTCGTGATAGTCTTCCCCCACACTTCAAACAGCCGCACGCCTGAGGCTTCTACGATGCGCGATCCCCTCCTTCTTTGTACGCTCGCCCTCCTCGCCGCGCCCGCTCTCGCGCAGGCTCCGGTCGATCTCGTCATTACCAACGCTACCGTCATGACTGCCTCGCACGGCACCATTCCGCATGGCGCGGTCTGGGTCCATAACGGCAAGATCGCCGAAGTTGGCGAGCACGTCACCACGCCGGCCGGCGCCACCGTGATCGACGCCACCGGTAAGTACCTCACCCCCGGCATCATCGACCCGCACTCGCCACTCCGCGCTGGGCAACGACGTGAACGAGGCCACCAGCCCCGTCACCCCCAGCATGATGATGATCGACGCCTTCGACAACACCGACCGCGCGCTCTACTTCGCCCTCGCCGGCGGCGTTACGACCGAGCTCCTCCTGCACGGCTCCGCCAACATGATTGGCGGCCAGAATGTCAGCATCAAGAACCGCTTTGGCCGCACGCGCGAGCAGATGCTCTTCGCCGGCGCGCCCCGCACCATCAAGTTCGCCAGCGGCGAGAACCCCAAGCGCGTCTACGGCTCGCGCGGGCAGCTGCCCAGCACCCGCATGGGCAACTTTGAGGTCATGCGCCAGGCCTTTGAAGACGCCAAGGTCTATAAGGCTGGCTGGGACGCCTACAACGCCAAGCTCGCCAAGGGTGAAAAAGACCTGGTCGCTCCGCACCGCGACCTCAAGCTCGAAGCTCTCTCCGACATCCTCAGCGGTAAAATCCTCGTCGAAATCCACTGCTACCGCGCCGACGAGTTCCTCACCGAAGAGGCCATCGCCAAAGAGTACGGTTACAAGATTCGCGCCTTCCACCACGCGCTGGAGATGTACAAAGTCGGCCCGCAGATAGCCGCCACCGGCACCGGCATTGCCACCTTCGCCGACTGGTGGGGCTATAAGGACGAGGCCTGGGACGCGATCCCCTGGAACGCCGTGATGAGTATGCGCGAAGGCGTGCGCGTCGCGCTCAAGTCCGACTCCGGCGACCACATCCGCCGCCTCAACCAGGAGGCCGGCAAGATGGTCCACTACGGTGGTGCCACCGAGGATGAGGCGATCCAGATGATCACCCTCAACGCCGCCTGGATCATGGGCGTAGAGGACAAAGTGGGCTCGCTCGACAAGGGCAAGGACGGCGATCTCGTCCTCTGGAACACCGATCCGCTCAGCACCTACGCGCGCGCCGAAAAGGTCTTCATCGACGGCGACCTCTACTTCGACAGCAGCCTCCCCGGCTACGGCACCACGCACTTCACCGGCGTGATGCACGGCGGCGGCTTCAGCGGCTCCGACGACGAGCACTCCGACGACGAAGGAGGCAACTAATGCCCATCGCAAAGCTCTGGCTGCTCACCGCCGCACTCGCACTCACAGCCACGCAGATGCGCGCCCAGGCCGTCATGGTTGACACCACCCCCAAACCCGGCATCACGGCTATCGTCGGCGGCAAGCTGCTGACCATCACGCACGGCACCATCGAGAACGGCGTCCTGCTCATGGAAGGCGGCAAGATCACCGCCGCCGGTTCCGCCGCCAGCGTCAAAGTGCCCAAGGGCGCAGCCATCGTCGACGCCAAAGGCATGACGGTCTACCCAGGTCTCATCGCCTCCGAGACCACGCTCGGCCTCAGCGAGGTCGAGTCCGACGAGGCGAACAACGACCTCGTCGAAACCAGCGACGAGATCTTCCCGCAGATGCACGTTTACGACGCCTTCCATGCCGAAACCGAGCGCATCCCCATCGCGCGCTTCAACGGCATCACCGATGCCATCGTCGCGCCCGAGGCGGAGGACACGATGCCCGGGCAGGACACCTTCATCCAGCTCGCCGGCCATGACCGCGGGCAAATGATCCTCACCCGCGACATCGCGTTGTCCATGAACTTCGGCAATGGCCCCAAGCGCCGCGGCAAGTACCCCTCCACGCGCATGGGGGAAATTTCGCAGTTGCGCCAGGCGTTCATCGACGCGCAGGAGTACATGGCCGCCCGCGACCACAAAGACGCACCCGGCAAAAACGGCGGCAAGGACGCCGCAGCCAGGCCCGCTAAATTCGACCTTCGCAACGAGGCCCTCATCCCCTACCTCAGAGGCGAGAAGCCGGTCATCATCGGCGTCTCGGAGGCGCACGATGTTGAAGTCATCATGGAGCTCGCTAAGGACTTCCACCTCAAGGTCGTGCTCTCCGGTCTCACCCACGCGCAGGGCATCCTCGACGAGGTCGCCGCCTACCATGTCCCCGTCCTCGTCGGCCCTATCTACGACTTCCCTGAGCCCGGCGAGCGCTACGACGCGGTCTACTCCCTGCCCGCAGAGCTCGCCAAGCGCGGCGTGAAGATCGCCATCCTCTCCGGCGACGCCGGAGGCCCCGGCGGCGGCCAGGCGCTGCGCAACCTGCCCTACGCGGCGGGCTACGCGGTCGCCTACGGCCTGCCCTACGACGAGGCGATGAAGTCCATCACGCTCAACCCGGCAGAGATCTTCGGCGTCGCCGACAAGCTCGGCTCGCTCGACGCCGGCAAGACCGCCAACGTGGTCATCGCCAACGGCGACCCCCTCGACGTCCGCACCAGCGTCAAGCAGGTCTACATCGACGGCATCGCCATCCCCATGGTCACCCGCCAGACCCGCCTGCGCGACGAGTACCTGCCACTGACCCAGCCCAAACCCTGAGCTGCGCGTGCACAATGGGTGGTGGAGCGCCACCACCACCCATGCCCCTCGCCACTCTTACTCTCGAGCTCGCGATCGAACACGCGCAGTCCCTCAAGGACCGCCGCCAGTGCGTGCGCTCGCTCAAGGAAAAGCTTCGCCACGGCTTCAACATCTCCATCGCCGAGCTCGACGACGCGCTCGCCTGGAACCGCGCCACCCTCGGTATAGCCGCCATCTCCAGCTCCCGCATCTATTTAGCGGGGCAGTTGCGCGAGGTCGAATCCGCCGCCCGCCGTATCGCCACTGGCCTGGGGTGCGAGATACTGGAGGTCATCCTCGAAAGCGACGTATCGCTGGACAACGATGACGGTCTGGAATGGGCCGGACCTGAAGAAGAGTTCCAAAAATAAATGGTCACGTCGGCAAATCAATCCTTCGTTTCCCCTGCGTGCGGCCTTTTGCTGTGTAATTTATGGAGTCAACATGCCTGAACAACGTGCCAGAACCTACCACCGCGGTCGCGTGGTCAACACCTTTGGCGAAGAGATCACCGCCATGCTGGAGGGCGAGCTCTCTGACCCCCGCATCGCGCCCTGCCACGTCACCGAAGTTGTCCTCGCGCCCGGCGGCAAAAGCTGCCGCGTCTTCATCGCCGTCGTCGGCACCGAGCAGGAAGAGGCAGACACGCTCGCCGGCCTGATGGCAGCCCGCGCCTACATCCGCACCGAGATCCGCGACCGTATGGCCGTGCGCCATGTGCCCGAAATTACCTTCGCCATCGACCGCTCCGAAAAGATCAACGCCCGGATGGACGAGCTCCTGGGCCGCATGGAAAAACGCCGCGGGAAGCTGGCAAAAAAAGCCGCTCCAACCGCATCCACCACTTAGCTCCTTCGCCTTTCTGGCGGTCATCCTTCGGGATCTGCTTCTGCCTTTGCTTTTTTCACTATTCACTGTTCACTTGACTCTTCACTAACTCGGCATGTCCAACGACTCCTCCATCGCCGCGCTGCTTCGCCTGATCCAGAATCGGCAGACCTTTGTCGTCACCTCCCACGCCCGGCCGGACGGCGACGCCATCGGCTCTGCGCTGGGCATGATGCACCTGCTGCACGGCCTGGGCAAGCAGGCCACCGTCGCCTTTGCCGACCCCGTCCCGCCGCCCTACCGCTGTCTCGCTGGCGCCGATGGCATCGTCGCGATGCTTCCCCCCGCCTCGCCTGACGCCCTCATCCTGCTGGAATGCGACTCGCTGGACCGCAGCGGCTTCAGCCCCGACGAATACCGTGCCCTCAACGCGCAGTTCGTCATCAACATCGACCACCACAAGAGCGGCCGCCCCTTCGCCGACTTCAACTGGAACGACCCCACCGCCTGCGCCGTCGGCATGTTGGTCTATGAGCTCGCCATCGCCTCTGGCACCGCCCTCACGCCCGCCATGGCCGGCTGCCTCTACGCGGCCATCCTCACCGATACCGGCAGCTTCACCTTCGCCAGCACCACCGCGGCCACCTTCGGCGTAGCCCAGCACCTGCTCCAGGCCGGCGCGGACGCCAACGCCATCGCGCAGGCCGTCTACTTCTCCAACCCCGCCAGCAAGGTACGCCTGCTGGGTGCAGCCCTCAGCAATCTGCAAATGGAAGGCCCGTTGGCCTGGGCCACCATCTCGCAAGCGGAGATGCAGCGCGCCGAGGCCACAGTCGAGGACTGCGAGGGTGTGGTCAACTTCCTCATCGCGATCGAGGGCGTGCAGGCGGCCGCGCTCTTGCGCGAGCAACCCCTCGCTGAACCCGGCCTGTCGGACTTCCGCCTCAGCCTGCGCAGCAAAGGCAAGGTTGATGTCGCGCGTGTCGCTGAGAGCTTCGGCGGCGGCGGCCATAGCAACGCCAGCGGCTGCACCCAGCAGGGCACCTTGGCCGACGTCATCTCCCGCGTGCTCGCTCAGCTGCACCGGGCCTGTGCCGAAGCTGCCTCCGCGGCCCACACCGCCCCGTCTACTCTGTTAGCCTGAAAGCGTTTCAGGATTGTGCTCTTTTTGCGTGCCCTCCCGGGCCTCGCCGGCGCGCCTGCATTCAGTCCAAACCCATGCCGTTGGAACTCACTCATCCCGTAGTGGCAGCGCCGCAGCCCCTGCAAGCGCCGCGGACCTTGCTTCACCGCCTTCGCGCCCCGCTGCAGAGCCAGCTCGGCTGCACGGTCCTGGAGTTCGCCTCCCTTCTCCTCATCGCCGGTTACTTCCTCGTCTACGGCCTCACGCCTTACACCGGCGGCGACCAGCTCGGCCTGGTCGGCGCCGACGAGCCCCGCTATGCCCAGATTGCCCGCGAGATGCTCGCCGCCCACTCGGAAGACTGCCACGAGGTCCATGCCCGCATCACCCCGCACAGCCTGCGCCCGGATGACCTCCACGCCAGCTACGAGTGCCTCATGGGCGGCACGGTTACACCCATCCTGTACGGGAAGCCGTGGCTCGAAAAGCCGGCGCTCTACTACTGGCGGGCCATGGGCTTCTTCAAGGAGTTCGGCGTCTCCGACTGGTCGGCCCGCCTGCCCAGCACGACCGCAACGCTCGCGCTCGTGCTGCTGTCCTTCCTGCACCTGCGACGCTTCCGCCCCGGCGGCCATCTTGACGCGGCGCTGATCATGGTCTCCTGCGTGGCAATCTTTGCCTTCGCCCGCGGCGCCTCCACGGACATGCAGCTCGCCGCGCCCTTCTGCATCGGCATGCTTGGCTGGTACGCCTGGTATGAGACCGGCAAAAAGTTCTGGCTCTTCGACCTCTACTTCTTCGGCGCCGCCGCCACGCTCGCCAAGGGCCCGGTCGCGCCGTTCCTCGCGCTCAGCATCATCTGCCTCTTCCTCGGCCTGCGCCGCGAGTGGAGCGCCCTGCGCCGCACCATCTGGTGGCCGGGCATCGTGCTGTTCCTCATCATGGTGCTGCCCTGGTACATCGCCGTGCAGCGCCGCAACCCCACCTTCGCCTACGAGTTCTTCCTGCAGCACAACATCGAGCGCTACACCACCAACCTCTACCAGCACCACCAGCCGTTCTACTTCTACGCCGTCGTGCTCATCCTCGGCCTCATGCCCTGGACCGCACTCGCCTTCACCGCGCTCTACGACGGCCTGCGCACCTCGCTCGCCGAGTGGAAGGTGCGCTTCAAGCCACGCCGCTACATCGGCCACGTCCGCGCCGGCGACGCCTTCCCCGAGTTCCTCGTCCTCTGGGCGCTCTTCCCCGTCATCTTCTTCTCCTTCTCCGGCTCCAAGCTCCCCGGCTACATCCTGCCGTCCATCCCGCCCATCGCCATCCTCACCGGCGACTACCTCTTCCGCATCCGCCGCGCCGGCATACAGCGCGGGCTTCTCTACTCCCACGCCGCGCTCACCGGCCTGGTCACCTTCGTCCTGCTGCTCTGCCCGCAGTACATGGTCTACCAGCGCATCATTCCGCAGCCGCGCTACTTCTGGTGGGCCGCCATCGCCGGCATCGCCGCCGCTCTGCTGGTCATCGTCGTCGTCAGCCGCTGGGGCGTGCAACGCATCCGCGCCGTCACGCTGGTGCCGCTGGCCGCGCTGCTGCTCTTCCTGCTGGGCGGCAACGGCCACCTGCTGGACCTCAACTACTCCGCGCGACCGCTCGCCGAGCAGATCCACCAGGCCGCTCCCGCCACACCCCTCGTCGCGCAGCTCGACGTCCGCCGCGACCTCGTCTACGGCCTCGCCTTCTACCGCGACCAGGCCATCGAAAACTACAAGGACGGCGTGCCCGACGAAGGCCACATCCTCGTCCTCCCCACACACATGGCCGGCCAGCTCCCCGCGCTTCTCCAAGGTCGCCTCTACCAGCAGCTCTTCCTCTACGAAACCCAGGGCCTCAGCGTCTACAAGGTCTACCCCCGCAGCTAGCGCACTCCCGCAAGAGCCTCGCTTTGAGAGGTACGGGCTTCAGCCCGTCCGTCACGGCCACCGCCGAGAAAAGGGGCTTTAGCTCCGGAGGGAATGGACGAGAGGCACCGTCTGCTTTAGACTCCGCGCCCTTTGCGTTCTTACTTCGCGCCCTCCGCGTTAAAGCCGTTCCTGTTGCTGTTATCTTCGCTCTTCTCACTATTCACTATTCACTCCCCGCTACAATCAACTCATCCAAACAAACCACAGCCCAAGAGCGTACCTTCAGAGAGCGCACCTGCGCGCCTGATGGCCGCCCTCTTCCATCCCGTCTTCCGCAGCAACCCGGTCGTCCGCCCGCCGGAGATCCTCGACCTGCGCCACTTCTCCGCCGCGCAGCTGCGCCCGCTGCTGCGCGATGAGGCCACCCGCTGGCGCGCCCGCCTGCACTGGGACTACACCGCCGCCGCCGACATGCTGCTCGACTACATCGACGGCCGCGTCCTCCCCGGCTACGTCGCCGTCGAACCCGGTCGCAAGCGCAACGTCCTCGGCTTCGCCTTCTGCGTCTATGAGGCCTCCAAGGCCGTCATCGGCGATGTCTACGCCCTCAACGAAACCGAGTCCCTGCACAACCCGCTCTGCGACACCCTGCTCACCCACATGATCGAGATGCTGCAGGCCACGCCCGGCATCGACCGCATCGAATCGCAGCTGCTCATGTTCCCCTCCGGCGCCCTCGCCACGCCCTTCCAGCGCGCCGGCTTCGACGCCCACGAGCGCCTCTTTATGACCTGCGACCTCCTCCGCAGCGCCGCGACACTCAATACGCTTCCCCCGGTATACACCGTCGAGCCATGGCACCCTTCGCTCTTCGACGCCGCCGCAGCGCTCATCCATCGCGCCTACGCCGGCCACATGGACTCACGCCTCAACGACCAGTACCAGACCCTCGACGGCGCGCAGCGCTTCCTGCACAACATCATCCGCTTCCCCGGCTGCGGCACCTTTGACACCCAGCACTCGCTCGCCCTGCGCGACACCCGCACCAACACTCTCGCCGCCGTCATCCTCTGCTCGCAGGTGCAACGTGACGCCGCCCACATCACGCAGCTCTGCGTCGACCCCGCCCTCCGCGGCCAGGGCCTCGGCCGCGCCCTGCTCGCCGCCTGCTGCACCCGCCTCGCCGCCCACGGCTTCCGCACGCTCTCCCTCACCGTCACCGAGGACAACGAAAAAGCCCTGCGGCTCTACGAGCAGCAGGGCTTCCTCACCCAACATCGCTTCGAAGCCATGGTCTGGAACGCCAACCACTAACCACGGCTCCTGCGTTTGTTCTTTTCACTACTCACTACTCACCACTCACTGCTTTATGGAAGCACCGTTTCCGTCGCCGGCCCATCCAGAACGCCATTGAACAGGAACTTGAACGTGGCATGCGGCTGGCCGCGGAACGTCACCTCCGGCCCATACAGCACTACCTTCCCCTTGCCAACGGTCGCTGCGGCAATCGCGGTGGTGTGGTTGATGTACTTCTGCCCCCACGCCCAGCCGCTGGCCAGCAGGTCGCCATCACCAAACCACGCAACGGTGCGCAGGCCCTTCAACTCGGCGCTGGGCTCCAGCGTGAACACCGGGCTGCTGTCGAAGTCCACAATCACCTTTGCCGGCACACCATACGCAATCGGGTCCGACGGGTTAGTGTCCGCGCGCAGCAGCGAGCCCGGAATGTAGAACCGGTCCGGCGGCACCTTCGCCTCCACGCCCTTCACGATCTCCGTCGGCTCGTCCTTCACCGGCAGCTTCATGTACCCGGCAATCGAGGTCGAGCTCCCCACCGCCAGCAGCGAGCCGCCCGCATTCACAAACGCCTCCAGCTGCGGGACCGTCTTGTCCGCCGTGATGCTGCCCAGCCACGGCCGGAACTCCGCCGGTATGTCCTCCGCCTTCGGCTGCCGCCCAAAGTAGCCGTTGCCGCGTGCACTCGCCGCACGGATCGCGCCATCGGCAAAGACCAGCACGTCATACTTCGCGTTCAGATTGCCGGCGTCCATCTCCTGCGGATACACGACCGTGTATGGGAACTCAAACTGCTCGAACAGCCACCGAATCCAGCCTGAAGGCATCGACCCGCCGTACTGGTCCGCCAACCCCAGCCGCACCGGATGCAGCTGAATCGCCGCCCCAGCAGGCGCAGCCGCCACAGCCACCGCATGGATCCCCAGCGTCTCCACCGCCGTCTTCAGCAGCTTCGCCGTCTCCGCCGAGTACGGCAGCCAAAGCGCGCCCGGCGGCATCGTCGTGTCGCCAGCCGTCGTCGCGGCCTTGAGCCAGAACACCGGAAGCCCTGCCTTGAGCAGCCGGTTCGTCAGCGTATACGCATCGTTGTACTCATGGCTCACGAGATAGCCAGCAGGCGTCCCGCTCACGCCCGCAATGCTGCCCGGCAGCGGCTTCGCCAGGTCCGTCTTCACGCTCTCGAACGGCCCGGTAAACGGCTCCGTCTCGCGGTCGAAGTGCACACCCATCTGGTACGCCAGCGTCCAGCCCGTGGTGTCATACGGACGGTTCGGCGGGCCACCGGGGTACGGAAAATCATTCGGATGGTCCTGCGGCTCGAACATGTCCAGCACCTGCGGCCGGAACGCCTGCGCGGTGTACACCACGTAGCTGCCCGCCGGGTAATGCTTGCCCGCCACGTCAAACGCCGCCGTCGCCTGCTTCACCTCGACGCCGGTCTTCATCAGGCTGTTCACAAACTTCGTCGCCGTCGGAAAGTCCGGC
>CAMQQG010000265.1:0-25617 GCA_947034895.1 Rhytidiadelphus loreus | reverse complement strand
TCGCGCCGGTTGCACTCACTGCCGCAGCAGATGGCGTGGGTGGCGGCCTGGGGCGGGTTCTCGATGCTCCCCGACCTCGACCAGGGCGGCCTGCACTGGCGTGGGGTGATGCCGGAGGAGTCCGGCTCGACGGTCGCGCGCATGTGGGGGGCCCATCACCACGACGGTGGCCAGCCTGGTCGGGCGCCTGGCCCGTGGGCACCGCAACGGCACCCACGACATCCTCATCTCACCGCTGGTCTTCGGGCTGCTCGCCGTTCTCGCCGCGCGGAACCCGTGGTCGTCGATGGTCCTGATCGCGGTGGCGATCGGCCTGGCGCTGGAGGCCCTTCACGTCGTCATCCCCGGCAAGATCGAGCAGACGGCGCTGGGCAACCTCGTTCTGTCCTTCGCCGGGGCCTGGTGGGTGACCGGGCTCGCTGGACACCCGCTGGCCTGGCTGCCGTGGGCCGTGGCGGGCGGCGTGGTCACCCACATCGTCGGCGACTGGCTCACCGTGGGGGGGATCCCCGTCCCGCTGACCTGGGTCGAAGGCAACCCGATCCGCATGGCAGCCGGGTTCTTCAAGACCGGGGCGCCGGCCGAGCACTTCCTGGCGACGTTCCTGGCGATGGCAGCTGTCGTCCTCGTGGTGCTCCACACCCCGTGGGGGCCACCCCTGCAGAACTGGATGCATCCCGCCGTCACCGCGGTCAGCGACTTCGCCCGCAGCGGCGCCTCGCCCTCACCGGGCTGAGGCGCCGGCAAGGGCGAGCGCCGCCCGGGGCGAACGCCGACCGGGGCTCAGGCCGCGGTCGCGCCGCACCGACGCCTTGCGCCCGCGGATGAGGCTTCCGGACAGCGCAGCCACCACGTCATCGGCAGCGCCGGTGGGCACTTCCACGAGCGAGAACCGCTCCTTGACGTGGATGGTGCCGATCTCTTTGCCTGACAGGGGCGACTCGTTGGCGATCGCGCCGACCAGGTCCTGCGGGCGCACGCCGGCTGCTGCACCGAGCCCGAACCACAGGTTGGTCGTCGCCCCGGACAGCCGCTCGCGCCCCGGACCACCCGGGGCCCGACGGGCGGGCCCGTGGGTCGGGGTGAACGGGACGTGGCCGACCGGACGCCGACCCTCCCCGCGCGAGCCACCCACCGTGGCGCGCACCGGGCGGTCCTTGCGGGAGGCGTTCGGGATGTCGACCTCGTCGGCTCGACCGCGCGAGGTCTCCAGGAGCTCCAACGCGCCTGCGGCGACGTCCATCGGGCTCGTGCCCTCGGCGGCCATGGCCTCGGCGACCGCACGCCAACGCGCCAGGGGAGCAGCGGGGTCGTCGGTATCGGCCTCGATGACCTGCGTCAGGGCGATCTTGGTCCGGGAGGCACGCACGGCGCGCAGCTCGGCGACACCCGGCAGCGCCACGATCGGCAGCGGTGCGCCCATCGTCCGCTCGATACCCGCGATCGAGCGGGCATCGCGCGGCTCGGCCAGGGTGATCGCCACTCCGGCCCGCCCGGCGCGCCCGACCCGCCCGATCCGGTGGACGTAGGACCTCAGGAGAGATCGGGACGTCGTAGTTGATGACGTGCGTGAGCTGGTCGACGTCCAGTCCGCGCGCAGCGACGTCGGTGGCGATGAGCAGCTGAGCGCTCCCGGCGCGCAGCCGGTTCATCACGCGGTCGCGGGCCTCCTGGCCCAGACCGCCGAGCAGCGCCTCGGCCCGCAGGCCGGCAGCGGACAGCGTCTCGGTGAGGTCGTCGACCTCACCACGGCTGCGGCAGAAGACGATCGCCGCGGTCGGCGCCTCGACATCCAGCACCCGGCGCAGGGCGGCGGGCTTCCAGGCCCGCGCCACCATGTGCGCCCGCTGGGTGATCGCCGGGGCCTCACCCTCGGCCAGCTCGTCGCGGGCGATGGACAGGCGTACGGGGTCACGCAGGTGACGACGCGCGATCCGATCGATGCGCGAGGCCAGGGGTCGCGGAGAACAGGACGGTCTGCCGCTGGGCCGGGGTGGCGGCGAGGATGGTCTCCAGGTCCTCGGCGAAGCCCATGTCGAGCATCTCGTCGGCTTCGTCCAGGACGAGCGTCCGCAACCCGGACAGGTCCAGGGAACCCCGCTCGAGGTGGTCGATGGTGCGCCCAGGGGTGGCCACGACGACGTCGACGCCGCGGGCGAGCGCCCGCAGCTGAGGTCCGATCGGAGCCCCGCCGTAGACGGTGAGGACCCGTGCCCCCAGGTGCGAGGCGTACCGCTCGGCGGCGGTGGCGACCTGCACGGCCAGCTCGCGGGTCGGCGCCAACACCAGCGCGGACGGCCCGGAGCGACGCGCGACGTCCGCATCGGCCTCGGCGTCGCGGGCATCGGCCAGGCGCTGCAGAACAGGGAGGATGAACGCCCCCGTCTTGCCGGTGCCGGTGGCCGCCCGTACCAGGAGGTCTGCACCCGCCAGCATCGTGGGGATGGCTCGTTCCTGCAACCGGGGTGGGTTCGGTGTGACCCAGATCGGCGAGGGCGGCCAGCAGTTCCTCGCGCAGACCCAGGTCGGCGAACGACGCGGTGGGCTCCGCGGCAGGTTCCCCCGGGGGGGGCCGCTGCCTCATCAGGGCTGGTGGACTGATCGTGCGCGGGCGTGTCGCTCGCGGTCATGCGGGGGGCTCCTCGACTCGGCGGCCACGCGCCGCGCAAGGGACATCCTCCTCCCTGCGCGATCAGCTCACGACGCCGGGTCGCTCAGATGGCTCTGCGGGCCGGTTCTGCGTGCCGTTCAGCGGCGGATGTCGGGGCCGGCGCGCCAACGACCGCTCGACCGCACGCACCAGGTCGGCACCGCTCACCACACCTTGGGAGGCGCCCGGTTCGACCGGCTGCGTGGCATCGAGAAGGCCGGGGTGGACGAGCACCCCGACGACCGGAGCGACGGCGAAGAGCCCCGAGCCGGTGGAGAAGGGCTCGTCGAAGCAGGAGCGCACCCCGGCGCAGATCCGCGCGGCGACCTCGTCCGCGCGCTGCACCGGCAGGTCGGCCACGGCCGCGACGAACAGGCCGTTACCCAGGTGAGCGAGGGTGTCGCTGCGACGAAGGACCATGCGCAGCCGCGCGGCGGCGACGCCAGGACAACACCACCGGTGACGCAGCGCCCTCGACCCGTTCGGGGCCACCGGCGACGTCGCAGAAGACGACCCCGGTCGTCGTCCCTGGCTTCTGGTGAGCGATCTCGGTGTCCAGGCGCGCGACGAGGCTGTCGCGGCGGGCCAGGTCTGCGAGCGGGCACACCGCGGTCGCGCGCACCAGGATCACCGGCCGTCAGCGCGGCCACGGGGATCGAGGAGGCCATCGCCAGCAGCAGCCCGCCCACGTCACCGCGGACCTCGAAGACACCGGGAGCGGACACGGCCACCTCGGTGGCCAAGGCTGCGGCCAGGGCACGCAGGGCAGCAGCGGCCTTCGGGTCCTGGACGGACACCATCAGGACGTCAGACGCGGAGCCGCTGCTCTCCGGTTCACAAGAGCAGTGGCGCGCGGTGGAGCGGTGGCAGGTCATCCTCTTGTCGTCGGCTCGCCGACCGGTGAGCTTGAGGGTCACGAAGTCGGGGGTCACCGGCTCGCGCGTGAGGCCTTCAGACCCGCAGCGCCCAGAACGCCACCGCGGCCGCTGCCGCGACATTCAGGGAGTTCACGCCGCCGGCCATCGGGATGGTCACGACCACGTCGGCGGCAGCGAGCGCTGCGGGCGAGAGACCGCGACCCTCGGTGCCCAGGACGAGCGCAAGCCGGTCGGGGCGCTGGGCAGCAAGGTCAGCCAGATCGACCGCGCCGGGCGCCAGGGCGAGGGCCGCCACCGTGAAGCCCGCCGCACGCAGGGAGTCCAGCCCGCCGGGCCAGGGATCGATGCGCGTCCACGGCACACCCAGGACGGTGCCCATCGACACCCGCACGCTGCGCCGGTAGAGCGGATCGGCGCAGCGCGGCGTCACGAGGACGGCATCCACCCCCAGCGCGGCAGCTGAGCGGAACGCGGCACCGACGTTCGTGTGGTCGACGATGTCCTCCAGGACCGCGACCGTGCGGGCGCCCACCAGCACGTCGGCCAGCGCCGGCAGGGTCGGCCGGTGCATCGCGGCCATCGCGCCGCGGTGCAGGTGGAACCCGGTGATGGTCTCCAGCAGCGGCTCGGCCGCAACCAGGACGTCGGCCCCGGCGGCCAGCACGTCCTCCACGACATCGGCGGCGTCGTCGAGCCACCGCGGGGCCAGCAGGAGAGATCGGGGCGCGTGCCCGGCGGCCAGCGCCCGGCGCACCACCTGGGTGGACTCGGCCATGTACAGGCCGCCTGCGGGCTCGACGACCCGGCGCAGCGCGACATCGGTGAGCGAGGCGTAGTCGACCAGCCGGGGGTCCTGCGCACCCGTCAGTTCCACGAGCGATCCTCGCGGCGCAGCGACGGCTCGTGGGCTGCGCTCACCACCAGCCCACCTGCTGACCGAGGGTGTGGGCCAGGGCGAACACGCCGAGGACCACGATCACGGCGCGCAGCACGCCCGGCCGCAGGCGGCGCCCGTAGCGCGACCCCAGCCAGCCCCCCACCAGGGAGGAGACCGCGATCAGGGCGACGACCTCCCACACCACGTGCTCGGGCCCGAACGTCACGTAGACGACCGCGGAGACGAGGTTGACGGCCAGCGTCAGGACGTTCTTGATCCCGTTGACCACCTGGAGCGGCTCGGTCAGCAGGCTGCCCAGGATCGCGACCAGCAGGACCCCCTGGGCGGCGGTGAAGTAGCCCCCGTAGATCCCGATCACGAACGCGCAGGCGATGCTGGCCGGCCCCACCCAGCGCGGAGCCGGGGCACCGGAGGCCTCCAGGACCTGCGAGCGGGCCCGCAGGCGCCGCTGCAGGCGGGGCTGGAGGAGGACGAGCACGATCGCCACCACGATGAGCAGGGGCACCACGGTGTTGAAGTTCGACTCCGGCAGTTCCTCCAGCGCGACGCCACCGAGGAGGCCACCGAGGACGGAGGCCGGCAGCAGGAGGAGCAGGCGCCGCCGCTGCCCGGCCAGCTCCCGGCGGTATCCCCACACGCCCGAGACTCCCCCGGCGACCAGGCCGATGCCGTTGCTCACCGTGGCGACCAAGGGTGGGTAGCCCAGCGCCACGAGCACCGGGAAGCTGACGAGGGTGCCGGAACCGACGACGGCGTTGATCATTCCCGACCACAGCCCCGCGACAAGGACCAGCAGCACCGCACCCCAGGACACGACGCCCGACCCTACGGGGAGCCCGGGGCGAGGTCTGGGGGCAGGTCGAGGTTCGCAGGATGACGCTCAGAGGGCGAAGGCCCCGTGCGCGAGAAGCCGCCCGCCGATCACCGCGATGACGATGAACGCGACGTAGGCCACGATGAAGGCGACGTAGCACGCGACGATGACGATCCCGATGACCATCCCCGCGGTCGCCATCGCGTACCCGCCCTCACCCGTGCGCTTGATCTCCTGGCGGGCCAGGACACCGAAGATGATCGCCGCCGGCGCGAAGGTCAGCAGGGCGATGGAGAGGATCGCCTTGGTGTTGGTCGGGCGCATCGGTGGCCAGGGCTGCGGCAGCGGCCCTGGCGGGCCGCCCTGCGGCGGCTGCGGAGTGGGCTGGCTCACCTCACTCCTCCGGAGCGGACGGCGGCGCGATCGGGGGCGCCTTCTCGAACGCGGGCGTGGCAGCGTCCGGCAGGGCGTCGACCGCAGGCGCCGAGGCCGGGGCCGGACCCGATGGGGCCCCCCGACGTGCGCGCGAGTCCACGGAGGACTCCGCGGCCCGGGTGGCGCCCTCGGCCTCCTCGCGGGCTGCTCGCAGGGCCTCGGCCGGGTCCTGCAGCTTGGTGTCGGCGAACGCGTCGTCCAGCTCGTCACTGGGCAGCGCACTCCCCCCGCCCCCCGACGACCCTGAGGCCCAGGACGTCGTGGGAGCCTCACCACCGAGCGCCGATCCGATGCCCCGCAGCGCCTGCGTGAGCTCCGCGGGGATCACCCACAGCTTGTTGGACGCGCCCTGGGCGATCTGCGGGAGCGTCTGCAGGTACTGGTAGGCGAGCAGCGCCGGGTCGGGGTTGCCCCGGTGGATCGCGTCGAACACCTGCGTGATGGCCCGCGCCTCGCCCTGCGCCCGCAGGATCGCCGCCTGTGCCGCGCCCTCGGCCCGCAGGACCGCAGACTGCTTCTCGCCCTCGGCGGTGAGGATCTGCGACTGCTTGCTGCCCTCGGCGGTGAGGATGACGGCCCGCCGGCTGCGCTCGGCGCGCATCTGCTGCTCCATGGAGTCCTGCACGCTCGCGGGCGGGTCGATCGACTTCAGCTCGACCCGGTTGACGCGGATCCCCCAGCGTCCCGTGGCTTCGTCGAGCACGCCGCGCAGCTTGCCGTTGATCTCGTCACGGCTGGTCAGCGCCTGCTCGAGGTCGAGGGAGCCGATCACGTTACGCAACGTGGTGACCGTGAGCTGCTCGATGCCCTGGATGTAGTTGGCGATCTCGTAGACCGCCGCCCGGGGGTCGGTCGGCTGGAAGTAGATGACGGTGTCGATGCCGACGACGAGGTTGTCGGAGGTGATCACCGGCTGAGGCGGGAACGAGACGACCTGCTC
This sequence comes from Rhytidiadelphus loreus, assembly GCA_947034895.1. Lineage (NCBI taxonomy): Eukaryota > Viridiplantae > Streptophyta > Bryopsida > Hypnales > Hylocomiaceae > Rhytidiadelphus > Rhytidiadelphus loreus. The sequence continues at coordinate 19,002 of CAMQQG010000265.1, read as the reverse complement.
GCGCAGGTCGACCCGGGCCCGGACCCGGTCGAAGAACGGGATGAGGACGTGCAGGCCGGCATCGAGGGTGCGCGAGTAACGCCCCAGTCGCTCCACGATGAGGGTCGACGCCTGGGGCACGATCCGGACCGAGCGCAGCACGACGATGACGACGAAGATCAGCAAGACGATCAGGACGAGCGTGGCGAGCGGGATCTCGTTCATGGGCGGTTCTCCTCGGTGGTCGTGCCGGGTGGGTCGTGGCGACGCACGGGGTCAGCGGTGACGATCGCCGTGGCGCCGTCGATCGCCACGACGAGCACGGGTTCGCCGACCGGGTGGACCTCGCCGGGGTGCTGGCTGCGCGCCGACCAGTCCTCCCCCACGAGCTTGACCCGTCCGCCGAGCTCGGTGACCTCGGCGATGACCCGGGCCGGCCGCCCCACATGCGCGGCCGTGCCCGTGGGGCGAAACCTGCCCTGCACGTGAAGACGCTTGATCACGATCGGCCGGACGAGCGCCAGCAGCAGGAGTGCCACGCCGCTGGCCGTGACCGCCTGTGCGGTGAACCCTGCACCGGACGCAGCGACGACGGCGCCCACGAGAGCAGCGACCACGAGCGTGCCGAAAACCAGCGAGAGGGACAGCACTTCGAGCCCGGCCATGACGAAGGCCGCGATCACCCACCACAGTGCAGCCACGTCGCGAGGGTAGACCGAGCCCCCGACAGCCTCCAGGGCACGCCCAGCGGCTCACCCGCCTGCGCGGAGGATCTGCACAGAAGCGCTCACATCGCGGCGCGGGCGCTCCACCGCTGACCTCGGCGTTCAACCTCGAGCCGCAGCCCGAAGGCCTCCCCCAGGGTCGCCGCCGTGAGTGCCTGCGCGATGGGGCCCGCTGCCACGACGCGACCCTGGCGCAGGAGGAGCGCGTGGGTCACCCCGGGCGGGATCTCCTCGACGTGGTGGGTCACGAGCACGATGGAGGGCGCCGAGGGGTCTGCGGCGAAGCGGCCGAGTCGTCGGACGAGGTCCTCGCGGGCCCCGAGGTCCAGACCCGAGGCCGGCTCGTCGAGCAGGAGGAGCTCAGGGTCGGTCATGAGCGCCCGGGCGATCATGACGCGCTTGCGCTCACCCTCGGACAGCGTCCCGAAGGCTCGGCTCGCGAGGTTGCCGGCACCCATCACCGACAGCAGTGCCCAGGCCCGGGCATGGTCGGCGGCGTCGTAGCGCTCGCGCCAGCGCCCGACCATGCCGTAGGCAGCGGTGACGACGACGTCGCGGACCTTCTCGGCGCGCGGCACCTGCTCGCTCAGCGCCGGGCTGGCCAGACCGATCCGCGGGCGCAGCTCGAAGACGTCGACCCGGCCGAGCTGCTCACCGAGGACCCGCACGACACCGGTCGTCGGGTGCATCTGGGTCGCCGCGATCGACAGCAGCGTGGTCTTTCCGGCGCCGTTGGGCCCCAGGATCACCCACCGCTCACCCTCGCGCACCGTCCAGTCGACACCATCGAGCAGCAGCGAGTCGCCGCGCCGGACGCCGACTCCTTCCATCGCGAGCACCTCGACCACGCCCCCGACCCTAGCGGCAGAGCGATCATCCACCCCGGTGCACCCTCGCCGATGAGCCGTCGATGAGCTGGGGGACCCGGTTCCACCTACCCTGTGAGGCGTGCTTGTGCTCCCCCGCTCCGCACGGCTGGCCGCCTGGGGTGCCGCCGCCCTGACCGGGCGACTGCCCGCTACCGACGCGGTGACCGCCGTCATCGCCGGCGACGAGCCGCACGCGGTGGACGGGGTGCCCACCGGCGAGGGCGGCGAGGGTGACCTGGCCGACCTCCTCGGCGCCCTGCGATCGGCCGGCGCGAGCGGCCTGCGGGTCGTCCTGCCCGCCGCGGGTGACCCGACCGGGCTGCCCGGTCCCGTCGCCTTCAACGTCGAGGCCCTGGACGCCGGCGAGGCGGTCCTGGTCGAGGGTGAACTGCTGCTCCCCCACGGCGTCGGGCGGCTGGGGTTGGTGCCCCTGGTGCGGGAGTTCGGGTCGGCCCTGGAGCCCGGGGCGCTGGTGACCTGGCAGGTCGCAGCGACGTCATCGCCACCCGCGGTCGACGGCACGACCCTGGCCGACGCCGAGCGCGCCCTGCGCGACGGCCTGGCCCAGGCGACCAGGGCGCTGGCCGACCTCGACGTCGCCCGCTGGCGCGAGGACGCCGCCGAGCGCATCGCGGCCGTCCGCGACGGCTCTCTGGGCCATGACCAGCTGCCGGGCGACATCGACCCCCGGGCCGCGCGGGTCGCCGCCTCGGCCGCGCGGGTGCGGGCGATCGTGGCCCTGGCGCTGGAGGACGACGGCGCCGCGATGACCGGCCACGAGGCCGGGGCCCGCCGGACCTCCCTGCGCGAGGTCGACGCCGTGGCCCGGCGCTCCCTGGCCACGGCGATCAACGCGGCCTGCGCGCTGACGAGCTCCTGAGGGCCGGCGCGCGCAGCTGACGGCGGACGCGCTCAGCGCAGCGGGTCGGCGATCGCGCCCCGGTAGACCTCCAGGGTGCGGGCCACGACGGCCTCCCACGAGAACTCACCGACCGCACGCGCTCGCCCGGCCGCGCCCCGCCGCCGCGCCTCGGCGGGGTCCGAGGTCGCCAGCGTCAGGACAGCGGCAAGGTCGGCCTGGAAGCGCGCCGGGTCTACCGGGGCGCCGGTGCCGTCCTGCACCTGGTCGATCGGGACGATCCACCCGGTCTCACCGTCGGCCACGACCTCGGGGATCCCACCGGTGGCCGTGCCGACCACGGCCGCGCCGCAGGCCATCGCCTCGAGGTTGACGATGCCGAGCGGCTCGTACACCGACGGGCAGACGAACACCGTTGCCGCCGAGAGCAGCGCCACGACGTCCGCGCGCGGCAGCATCCGCTCGATGAGGACCACGCCGCGCCGGGTCCGGGCCAGACCCTGCACGAGCCCCGCGACCTCGGCCGCGATCTCGGGGGTGTCGGGAGCGCCGGCAGCCAGGACGAGCTGGACATCGTCCGGCAGCGAAGGCCGCGGCCCGCAGCAGGTGCGGCAGGCCCTTCTGGCGGGTGATGCGCCCGACGAACACGATGCTGGGCGCGTCGGGGTCCACCCCGAGGGCGCGGACGGGCGTCGCGGGCGGCCGGTGACTCGTCGCGGGTCCAGGCATCGGCATCGATGCCGTTGTGCACGACGTGCACCCGCGCAGGGTCCAGATCCGGGTACACGCGCAGGATGTCTCGGCGCATGCCCCGCGCTGACCGCGATCACCGCCGAGGCACCGGCGAACCCGGTGCGCTCGGCCCCACGATGACAGCGCGGTACCCGCCACCGAGCTGCTCGGCCTTCCATGGGCGCAACGGCTCGAGACTGTGGGCGGTGACCACGTGCGGGACACCGTGCAGCAGGCCCGCGACGTGCCCGGCGAGGTTGGCGTACCAGGTGTGCGAGTGCACGAGGGTCGGTGCTGCCCACCCCCGGCCGCCATGGTCAGGTCGACGCCGAGCGTGCGCAGCGCGGCGTTCGCGCCGGCGAGCTCGCCCAGGTCCGGGTAACCCGTGGTGCCGGCCTCTTCGCGCGGCGGCCCCGAACGCGTGGACCCGGACATCGGGGCCTCCCGCGCCGGCCTGGGCCGACAGTCCCCTCATGACCGCGACGAGCTCGGCCACGTGTACGCCCGCTCCCCCGTAGATGTCGGGCGGGTACTCCCGGGTCAGGACGTCGACGCGCATCCCGCGCACGGTAGTGGTTCAGGCCACAACAAGGAACAGTGCGCCCAGCCGTGGTGCGATTCCCCGCGCGCCTCTATGGTGCGCACATGGCACCGAAGGTGATGGCCATCGTCCTGGCCGGGGGCGGAAGGCAAGCGACTCATGCCGCTGACAGCGGACCGTGCAAAGCCGGCGGTGCCCTTCGGGGGCACCTACCGGCTCGTGGACTTCGCGCTGAGCAACCTCGTCAACTCCCGCTATCTCAAGAGCGTGGTGCTCACGCAGTACAAGAGCCACAGTCTCGACCGCCACATCACGGTGACATGGCGGATGTCGACGATGCTCGGCAACTACGTGACACCCGTGCCCCGCCCAGCAGCGGCGCGGACCGCACTGGTATCTGGGCAGCGCAGACGCCATTTACCAGAACCTCAACCTCGTCAACGACGAGCGCCCCGACATCGTCGTCGTGGTCGGCGCCGACCACGTGTACCGCATGGACTTCTCGCAGATGGTCGAGGCGCACATCGCCAGCGGTGCGCCCTGCACGGTGGCGGCGATCCGCCAGCCGATCGCCGAGGCCGACCAGTTCGGCGTCATCGACGTGGATCCTGCCTCGCCGGGGCGCATCCGCGCCTTCCTGGAGAAGCCGACCGACCCGGTCGGGCTGCCGGACTCCCCCGGCGAGGTGCTCGCGTCGATGGGCAACTACGTCTTCGACACCGACGCCCTGTGCGACGCCGTGACCAAGGACTCCGAGGTCGAGGGCTCCAAGCACGACATGGGCGGGGACATCGTCCCGTGGTTCGTGGAGCAGGGCCGGGCCGGTGTCTACGACTTCAAGGACAACGACGTCCCCGGCTCCACCGACCGGGACCGCGACTACTGGCGCGATGTCGGCACGATGGAGTCCTACTACGAGGCCCACATGGACCTCATCTCGGTGCACCCGGTGTTCAACCTCTACAACTACGAATGGCCGATCTACTCCCAGCAGCCTCCGCTGCCCCCGGCGAAGTTCGTCCACGGTTTGCAGGGGCGGATCGGGCACGCGATCAATTCGGTCGTGGGGCCGGGAACGGTGGTCTCCGGGTCGCTGGTCGAGGACTCCGTGCTGGCCGCCAACGTCAAGGTCAACTCCTGGGCTTCGATCAACCGGTCGGTGGTGATGGACAACGTCACCATCGGCCGCCACGCGGTGGTGCGGCGGGCGATCCTCGACAAGAGCGTCTCGATCGAAGAGGGCGCCACCGTGGGCGTCGACCCGGACCGCGACCGCGCACGCGGCCTGCACGTGACCGACTCGGGCATCACGGTCGTCGGGAAGCGCGTGGTCGTCGAGCCGTGAGAAAGCCGGGGCCGCGGCGCCCGCCGTCCGTGCCGGACGTCGTGCTTCCCGAGCTCTCGGCCTTCACCGGCGCTCTGGCCGACGGTCAGCACCACGACGGCATCGCGCTGGACGGCCTCGCTGCGGCGTCGGTGCGCGCCGAGGGACTCGTGCTGGTGGAGTGCGCGGTGACCGCGGTAGACCTGGACGGCGCGTCGGTCCGCCGCAGCCGGGTGGTGGACTCCCTCGTGGACCGCCTGAGCGCCGTCGCGGCGGACTTCTCCCGGGCCACCTGGCGGGACGTCGAGGTCAGCGGATCACGGTTGTCGGCGCTGAGCCTGTCCAGCTCCGACCTGGTGCGCGTGCGCTGGCGGGGCACCCGGCTGGACGGCGCGGCCCTGCACGACACCCACCTGAGTGACGTGGTGTTCGAGGACTGCTCCCTGCGCGAGGCGGACCTGAGCGGCGCCCACCTGACCCGGGTGTCCTTCGCGGGGTGCGACCTGCACCAGGTGCAGTGGTCCGGTGCCGTGCTCGACTCCGTCGACCTGCGTGGAGCCGACCTGGGCACACCCCGGGGTCTGTCCGGGCTGCGCGGGGCGATGATCGATCCCGTCCAGCTGGCCGAGCTGGCCCCGGCCCTGGCCACCCACCTGGGCATCCTGGTCGCGGACTGACCTCGCCCCCGCGCTGCCCCACTGCAGGACGGGTTCCGTGGCGGACGCTCCTAGGCTGGTGGTCATGACCGAGCAGAGCCCCACCCCGGCGACCCGACCCGTGCGCATCGGTGTCCAGATCCAGCCCCAGCACGCCGAGTACCCCGCGATCCGCCGCGCGGTTGCCGCCGCCGAGGAAGCCGGCGCCGACATCATCTTCACTTCTTCCCCCTCTACGGCGAGGCCGACGGCCTGCACTTCGAGTGCTGGACGATGCTCGCCGCATGGGCGGAGGCCACCGAGCGCGTGGAGGTCGGCGCACTCGTGACCTGCAACTCCTACCGCAACCCCGAGCTGCTCGCCGACATGGCCCGCACGGTCGACCACATCTCGGCCCGCGCGGGTGAGGGGCGGCTGATCCTCGGCATCGGTTCGGGCTGGTTCGAGCGCGACTACGACGAGTACGGCTACGAGTTCGGCACCGCGGGCGGGCGCCTGGACGCTCTCGGTGAGGCACTGCCCCGGATCGAGGCGCGCTGGGGAAAGCTCAACCCGGCCCCCACGCGCCACATCCCCGTGCTGATCGGTGGCGGCGGGGAGAAGAAGACCCTCCGGTTCGTCGGCGCCCACGCCGACATCTGGCACAGCTTCGGTGACGGCGAGACGTTCACCCGCAAGAGCGCCATCCTCGACGACTGGTGCCGCACGGCGGGGCGTGAGCCATCCGCCGTCGAGCGCTCCCTGGCGGTCGAGGGTGACCCGGCGGCCACCGGGCCCGACCTGCTGGCGCGCGGTGCGACGCTGTTCACGGTCAGCACCGGAGGGCCGGACTACGACCTCGGCCCGCTGCGCGACTGGGTGGCCTGGCGCGACGAGACCAACAACCAGGCCGGCAGCCAGTCCAGCACGGCGTGACTCCTCCAGCTGCGCCCTGCCGCCCCGAGCCCGGCGCCCGCATCCTGCTGGCCACCTTCACCGGCGCCGACCGGCCCGGTGTCACCGCGGCGGTCTTCGCGTCCCTGGCCGGGTTCGGCCTGGAGGTCCTCGACGTCGCCCAGCTGGTCGTGCGCGGCCACCTGACCCTGGCCCTGCTGACGACGGCCGGGGAGCACGAGGGCGCTGCCAGCGAGGTGCTGAAGACCGTGGCCGCCGCGGAGCAGCTCACCGTGGAGGTCAGCGCAGCCACCGATGACGGCAGCAGCACCGCCGCTGATGCCACGGGCGAGCGGGTGCACGTGACGCTTCTCGGGTCTCCGCTGCGCCCGGAGGCCGTCGCCGAGATCGCCGGGGCCATCGCCGGGTCGGGAGCCAACATCGACGCCGTCCGCCGGTTGGCCTGCCGGCCGGTGACCGCCCTGGAGCTCGATGTCTCACGCGCGCACGGCGCCTCCCTGCGGGCGCAGCTGGCCACCTGCGCTGCAGCGCTGGGCGTCGACGTGGCGGTCTCCCCCGCAGGGCTCGCCCGCCACGGACGCCGGCTCGTCGTCCTGGACGTCGATTCCACCCTCATCCAGGACGAGGTGATCGAGCTGCTCGCCGCCCACGCGGGGCGCGCCGAGCAGGTCGCTGCCGTGACCGAGCGGGCGATGCGCGGCGAGCTGGACTTCGCAGCCTCCCTGCACGAGCGCGTCGCGGCTCTGGCGGGCCTGGACGTGGGGGTGCTGGACGAGGTGCGGGCAGCAGTTCGGCTCACGCCCGGCGCCGCGACCCTGTGCGGGGTGCTGCGGCGGCTGGGGTTCACGCTGGCCCTGGTGTCCGGAGGATTCGCCGAGGTCGTAGAACCCCTGGCCGCCTCCCTGGGCATCAACCACGTGCGAGCCAACCGCCTGGAAGTCCTCGACGGGCGCCTGACCGGCCGGGTTGCCGGCCCGGTCGTGGACCGGGCCGGCAAGGCGAATGCGCTGCGGGAGTTCGCCGCCGCCGAGGGTCTGCCGCTCTCTCGCACGGTCGCGGTCGGGGACGGCGCGAACGACCTCGACATGATTGCCGCAGCCGGTCTGGGGGTCGCCTTCAACGCCAAGCCGCTGGTGCGCGAGCAGGCCGACGCGTCGTTGACCTCGCCCTACCTCGACAGCGTGCTGTACCTGCTGGGGATCCGGCGCGAGGAGATCGACGAGGCCGAGGAGGCCGGTCCAAAACCCTCAACCTCTACTTCACCGTGAGTTCCTGGCGGGGAACAAGATCGCTCTCCTCGATGTCGGAGTAGAGGACACCCGACGAGAAGGAGAACACGATGACCACGAGCACGACCGAGACCACCTCCGCGGGGCCACAGGTGCTCTACACCGCGGCAGCGACCTCCACCGGTGACGGGCGCCAGGGAAGCGTGCGGTCTTCGGACGGCATCCTCGCCCTCGATCTCGTCCCGCCGGTGGAGATGGGCGGCGCCGGGGGCGCGACAAACCCCGAGCAGCTCTTCGCCGCCGGCTATGCGGCCTGCTTCCATTCCGCCCTCAAGGGCGTGGCCCGGGCGAAGAAGATCACGATCAGCGACGTGGCCGTCACCGCCGAGGTGGGCGTGGGTCCCAACGGGGCGGGCGGCTACGGGCTGACCGTCGCGCTGACGGTGGAGATCGGCGGGGTCGACCAGGCCGGCGCCGACGACCTCGTCCAGGCCGCCCACCAGGTCTGCCCGTACTCCAATGCCACCCGCGGCAACGTCGACGTCAGCGTCGAGGCCGTCGTCGCCTGACCGGTCCGCGTCACCGTGGTGCGGGGGCACCCCGCACCACGGTGACGGATGGATGGATCAGACCCGCTCCTTCGTCTCCTCCATCACCGTGCGGCCGATCTCGGCGTAGGCAACCGGGTTGGTCGAGCGCAGCACGAGCACCCCGGCAGCGGACAGGACGAAGACGGCCAGCGCGATCCACGGGATGGCGTGGAAGAACGGCGAGCCGGCGGCCAGTCCGCCGGCAAAGCTGAGGTTGGAGAAGAGCAGGTAGATCACGTAGAGCATCCCCAGGCCACCGAGGGCCGGGATGATGCCCGTGGTGATCACGTTGCCGTGATGTGCCTTCCTGACGTGGAAGTACCAGATGACCGCCGCGGAGCAGATGGTCTGGACGACGAGGATCGCCATCGTCCCGAGCAGGGCGAGCAGCCCGAACTCGTACACGTACCCACCGGTGTAGGGGTCGCTGCCTTTGGTGGTGAACAGGTAGAAGCCGACGGTGAGCAGCAGGGTGATGACGGACTGCACGCCGGAGGCGATGTGCGGTGAGCCGTGGGTCGGATGCGTCGACCCCAGGGAGCGCTGCATCACCGGGATCTCGCGGCCGATGGCGTAGATGTAGCGCGCCGCGGCGTTGTGGAAGGCCAGGGCACACGCGAAGGAGCCCGAGACGATGAGGAACAGGTACACGTTGACGGCCCACTGACCACCGAGATTGGCGTGGACGAGGTCGGTGAACATCGAGATGGAGTTGCTGCCCGAGGCCTTGGTGATGGCGGACTTGGCGCCGTCACCGGAGATGACCATCCACGACACGAAGGTGTAGAAGAGGCCGAGGCCGATCACCGCGATGAGCGTGGCGCGGGGGACGATGCGCTTGGGGTTGCGCGACTCCTCGCCGTAGACGGCCGTGGTCTCGTACCCGACCCACGACCAGAAGGCGAAGAAGAGGCCGATGGCCGCGCTTCCCGCCGCGAGCTGGGTGCCGGCCGTCGAGATGTCGAAGCCGCCGCCGGCCGGAAGCGCGGTGAAGGCGTTGACCGGGTTGACCCACGACAGGTGGAGTCCGCCGGGGCCCCCGCCGGAGAACAGGACCGAGAGTGCCAGCGCAGCCAGCAGGAGCACCTCGCAGACAAGGAACACCCCGAGGACAGCGGCCGCGATGCTGATGTCGAAGTACCCCAGGACGGCGACCACGGCAATGCACGCGACGCCCAGGATGAGCCAGTTGATGTCCCACCCGAACCACTGGTCGAGGGCGTCGTTGGCGAAGTACGCGAAGATCCCGACGAGCGAGCCCTCGAAGACGACGTACGCCATCGTGGCGAGGACCCCGGAGGCCATGCCCCACACCTGACCCAGGCCGTGGGAGATGAAGCCGTAGAACGCCCCGGCCGTCGTGATGTACCGGGCCATCGACACGTAGCCGATCGTGAAGAGCGTGAGGATGACCGTGGCGAAGAGGTACCCGGCGGGCGCGTACTTGCCGTTGCCGAACCCGACGGCGATCGGCAGGTTGCCGGTCATGGCGGTGATCGGTGCCGCGTTCGCCACCGCCATGAACAAGACCCCGACGATGCCGAGGGAACCAGCTTTGAGGCCGCCGTGTGACGTGCCGGGCGGCGGTGTCGCCAGGCCAGCCTCGCTGGAGGGCTTGGTGGTCGCCATGACTGATGTACTCCTCGATGGACGTTGAGTGCCCGCGACGGCCGGGGCGTTGCCTGTGCGGAGGATGACCGCGCCATGTGACCAACGCATGACACACATGTTTCAGGGCCCGTCTGGCCCACCCTAAGCAGCGGTCGCGTCTCCGCTCCGGCAATGCCCCTGGTAGACAATCGGCGTGTTCACTCCCCTGGACGGCGTGGCCGTCGTCGTCACCGGAGCGAGCCGCGGCATCGGCCTCGGCATCGCCACCGCCTTCGCCCACGCCGGAGCGCGGGTCCTGCTCACCGCCCGGGGTGAACCGGACCTCGCCGCCGCGAGCGCGGCGCTGCGCGCCGACGGCAGCAACGTCGAGCACGTCGCGCTCGACGTCTCCCGCGAAGCCGACTGCGCCCGCCTCGCAGAGGTGGCCACCGAGCGGCTGGGCGGCATCGACGTGCTGTGCACCAACGCCGGGATCTTCCCCGAGACACCGCTGGCGAGCATGACTGCCGCCGACATCGACCTTGTCCTGGGCACGAACGTCAAGGGCACGATCCTGCCGGTCACCGCCTGCCTGCCGGCGTTGACCGCCAGTGGGCGCGGAAGGGTCGTGGTGACGTCCTCCATCACCGGGCCGATCACGGGGTATCCCGGATGGGCCCACTACGGCGCCAGCAAGGCCGCGCAGCTGGGCTTCGTGCGTACTGCGGCGATCGAGCTCGCCCCCCGGGCCGTCACCGTCAACGCCGTCCTGCCGGGCAACATCCTCACCGACGCCCTGGAGGCCATGGGCAAGGAGTACCTGGACGCCACGGCGGCTGCCATCCCCCTGCGCCGCCTGGGCACCGTGGCGGACATCGCGAACGCCTGCCTGTTCCTGGCCACGCTGGAGGCCGGGTACATCACCGGCACGACCCTGGTCGTGGACGGCGGTCAGGTGCTCCCCGAGTCGATGGACGCCCTGGGCGGCTGAGCGGCTCCGCGGCCGGCCGAGCCTGGGCGCGCGCACCGGCCGCTCCTGGGCCACGGTGGGGGCGTGTCACCTCACGCAGCCACCGTGGCCTCCGAGCCGCAGCCCCGGGCGATCCATCACGTCCGCCTGACCGTCACCGACATCGCGCGGTCGAAGGCGTTCTACACGCGCCTGTTCGGCACCGGTCCGGCTACCGACTTCAGCGACCAGGCCGAAGACCCGTCGGTCCGCACCGATCCCGACCGCCTGTACGGCGGATGCGGGTTCCACTTCGGTGGCCAGATCCTTGGGCTGCGACCGGCGGCCGGCGCGGGCGACCGGTTCGAGTCCACCCGGGTGGGGCTTGATCACCTGAGCCTGGCGATCGATTCGGCCGCAGATCTGGTGGCGATCGCCGCGCGGCTGGACGAGGACGGGGTGGAGCACGGAAAGCCCACCGAGCTGCCCTCCTCCGGGATCGTCATCCTGTCGGTGCAGGACCCCGACGACATCAACCTGGAGCTGTCCGCGCCCCTGGAGAGCCCTGCCCCCACCGAAACGACCGAGCCGACGGAGCAGGCCGAGCACACCGGACAGACCGAGCACACCACGCCCGGTGTCTACTCCGTCCCCGGTCAGGAGTTCAGCCGCGACACCCGCTACCTCACCGACCGCATCACCGCCGACGGCGACAGTTCCTCCGGCGGCTGGCCCGTGCAGGCCGGCCGCTACCGGCTGGTCGCGGCGCGGGCGTGCCCGTGGGCCCACCGCTCGATCATCGTGCGCCGGTTGCTCGGCCTGGAGGACGCGCTCTCGCTGGGCATCTGCGGCCCGACGCATGACGAGCGCAGCTGGACCTTCGACCTCGACCCGGGCGGTCTCGACCCGGTGCTGGGTTTCGAGCGCCTGCAGCAGGCGTACTTCGCCCGTGATCCCCACTACCCCCGCGGCATCACCGTCCCGGCGATCGTGGATGCCCGGCCCGGCCCGGGTTTCGGCCGGGTCGTCACCAACGACTTCGCCTCGATCACCCTGGACCTGTCCACCCAGTGGGGTGCCTTCCACCGTGAGGGCGCCCCCGATCTCTACCCGCTCGCGCTGCGGGAGGAGATCGACGCGGTCGCGAAACGCATCTACACCGAGGTCAACAACGGTGTCTACCGGTGTGGGTTCGCCGGCTCCCAGGGCGCCTACGACGCCGGTTACGAGCGCCTGTTCACGGCGCTGGACTGGTTGGAGGAGCACCTGGGGACCCGGCGCTACCTCGTCGGCGACACGATCACCGAGGCCGACGTCCGCCTGTTCACCACGCTCGTGCGCTTCGACGCGGTCTACCACGGGCACTTCAAGTGCAACCGCTCCAAGCTCACCGAGATGCCGGTGCTCTGGGCCTACGCTCGCGACCTGTTCACCACGCCCGGGTTCGGAGACACCGTCGACTTCGATCAGATCAAGGCGCATTACTACGTCGTCCACCGTGACATCAACCCCTCCGGCATCGTGCCTGCCGGGCCCGACCTGTCCGGCTGGCTCACGCCACACGGGCGTGAGGCGCTGGGCGGCCGGCCGTTCGGCGACGGCACCCCGCCCGGGCCGGTGCGCGTGGGCGAGCAGGTCGGCGCCGGTCACGGAGCGCCCTCGTGAGGGCCGTCCAGGCCCTGCGCGCCGGCGGGCCGGAGGTGCTGGAGCCGGTCGAGCTCCCCGACCCCGTGCCCGGTCCCGGCGAGCTGCTCGTGCGGGTGGCGGCAGCGGGGGTGAACTTCATCGACACCTACCGGCGATCGGGTCTGGGGCCCTACGCCGTGTCCTACCCCGACATCCCCGGCTCGGAGGGCAGCGGTGAGGTGGTCGCGCTCGGCTCGGGCGACGTCGCGGGCATCGCCGTGGGTGACCGCGTGGCCTGGCCCGACGCCCCGGCGTCCTACGCGGAGCTGGTGGTCGTGCCCGCGACCAAGGCCCTGCCGGTGCCGGACGACGTCGATGACGCCACCGCCGCCGCGATCCCCCTGCAGGGGATGACCGCCCACTACCTGACCCGCTCGACCTACCCGGCGGGCCACGGCGACACGGTGCTCGTGCACGCCGGGGCCGGGGGCACCGGAGCGCTGGTCGTGGCTCTGGCGGCAGCCGCCGGAGCGCGAGTGATCGCCACGACGTCGACCGCCCAGAAGGAGGCCGTGGCGCGTGCGGCCGGAGCCGCCGAGGTGATCCGCTACACCGAGCTCGCCGACCTGACGACCGACCTGCCGGCCGCCGTCCGCGACCTCACCGGCGGTGAGGGCGTCGCGGCGGTCTACGACGGGGTCGGGGCGGACACCTTCGACGCCTCGCTGGCCTGCCTGCGCGTGCGCGGCACGCTGGTGCTGTTCGGGGGTTCCTCGGGGCCGGTGCCGCCGGTCGACCCCCAGCGGCTCAACGCCGCGGGCTCGGTGTTCCTGACCCGCCCGACCCTGGCCCACCACATCGCCGACCCCGCCGAGCGGCGCTGGCATGCCCGCGAGCTGTTCGCCGCGGTGGCTGCCGGCGAGCTCACCGTGCGCGTCGAGCACCGCTACGCCCTGGCTGACGCGCGATCGGCCCACGAAGACCTGGAGGGCCGGCGCACGATCGGCAAGCTGGTCCTGGTTCCGTGAGGGATCCACCGCCGCGGCATGCGCGCTGGTCGCGTCAGCGGGGGATCGACTTCGGAGGGTTGTTGGATCGGCGCGATGGCGTCGTCCTCGGCTGGGACTGGCGCGAGAACCACCTCGAGGCGGTGGCCGCTGCCGGCTTCACCCTGGTGCGCTCGCCCGTGCGCTGGTGGGGCCATGCGCAAGCGACCGTCCCCCACCAGATCGACCCCGGCTTCGAGGAGCACGTCCGGCTCTCTCGTCGAGAGGGCGCTGCAGCACGGGTTGGACGTGGTCGTCTCGATGCACCACGCGGACGGGCTCATGTCCGGGGTGACAGGCGCTCCAGTTCTCCTGAGCAGCCTGTGGCGTCAGATCGCAGCAGACCTCGCCGACCTGGGAGGCAGTGCCCGTGCCGGCAAGGGCGGGTCCGCCGAGGCGCAGGGCGCAGGTGGCACTGCGGTGCTGGCGTTCGAGCTGCTCAACGAGCCGCGGCAGGCGATGACCGTGGGGCGTTGGAACACACTGCTGCCCGAGGTCTTAGCCGCGGTGCGCGAGGCCGACCCGCAGCGGACGGTCGTAATCGGAGGCGCTCACGCCAGCACGTTGCCTGGACTGCTGGCGCTCCACTTGCCCGACGACGCGCACCTTGTGGCCACGCTCCACCACTACGAGCCCTTCGCTTTCACCCACCAGGGCGCGCCCTGGGAGGAGGGATCGGCGTCATGGCGGGGCACGCGGTGGGGCTCGGAGGAGGACCACGTAGCAGTCACCCAGGACCTGGGGACCGCCGCGGCCTGGGCGCGACAGCACTCAGTAGCGCTGCTGGTCGGGGAGTTCGGCACTTACCAGGTCGTCGAGCAGGCAGCCAGGGTCCGCTGGACGCGGTGGGTGCGCACCGAGTGCCAGCGCCTCGGGTTGGGGTGGGCCTACTGGGACTTCGCCACCGACTTCGGCGCCTACGACCTGATCTCCGACCGGTGGCGCCCCGATCTGCTCGGCGCCCTCGTCGACTGAGCCGTCGAGGACCGCGACCTCCCCGGTGTGCGCGACGACGGCGACCACGAGGAACCTGCGGTGCGGCAGCTTGTGCACCGGGAGCCGTACGGCGATCACCGCCCGGCACCCGCCTCCTCGACGACGTCGCTTTCGGGCTGATCCCGGCGTCGTGCAGCTGCGCGAGCATCGCGTCGAGGTCGCGGACCCGGAAGTTGACCATGACCTGCTGCTCCGGCCGGCCGAAGTAGTCGGTGTCCTGCGGTAACGGCGCCCACACCGTGGGGCCGGCCTCCTGCTGCCAGACCACCTCCCCCGAGAGCCCGGAGGTGACCCCGAGGTGCTCCTCGTACCAAGCCGCGAGCCCCTCGGGGTCGCTGGACCGGAAGAAGACGCCCCCGATACCTGTCACACGCTCCATCGCCCCCACTCTGCACCGACCATGCGCTCGCCGCCCGAGCGGGCGGGCCCGGCGACCCGCTCCGCGGGCGACCCCCCCGCGTCCAGATTGACGTTGCTCGGCGTCTGAAGCCGGCGGACGCCGAACAACGTCAATGACCATCAGGCATCTGCCCGCGACGGGAGACTCAGCCGGCGTGGTGTGCTGCCCGAGGTGGCTGCAGTCAGTGCTCGGCGGGCCGCTGGGCGAGGAAGACGAACTCCAGCCCGGGTCGGTCCGGAGCTTCCCGCACGTCCCGGACCACGAACCCCGCGGCGTCCAGATCGGCTTCGACCTCGGCTCGGTCACGGAAGATCAGCGTGGAGTGCGAAGTCATGGTCTGGCTGTCACTGGCGAAGACGAACACCGAGGTGAAGGACACCAGCGGCCCGTGGACGTCGGTGATCTCCACCCAGGTGGTCACCTCGCCGACACCCTCGATGCTGGTGGTCTCCTCGGTGGCCTCGCGGGTCCAGCCCTCCCATGCGCGGGCGGCGGGGTCGCGGGTCTCCAGCACCAGGTGACCGCCGGGGACCAGCACGTCGTGGGCGGCTCCCAGAGTGGCGGTCCAGGCCGCAGCGTCGTTGATGGCCTGGGCTGCGTTGCCGGTCATCGTGGCGAGGTCCACCTGCAACGGGGGTCGCAGGCGCTCCAGGACGGTGGCGTCGCCGTGGACCCAGCGCACCTGCTCCGCGCCGGGCTTGGCCGCTGCCACCGCCAGGGAGCCGCCCGCCGGGTCGAGCCCGGTGACAACCAGGCCGCGCCTGCTCAGAGCCAGTGCCAGGACGCCGGTGCCGCAGCCGATGTCTAGGACCGCGGCCGCACCCAGGTCGGCGGCCAAGGCGAGGTAGGGCTCCAGATCGCCGCGGTCGGGGTCCAGAGCGTCGTAGATGCTCACCAGCCGGGGATGTTCGAAGTGGGCATCGGGCACGGCGATGACCCTACCTCCCGCCTGATCACAACAGCAATGCAGTGATGCTGCTTGACTGCCGAGATGGAGGAGGTGATGCTGGAACCATGAGCGAGGCACCAAGCACGAAGGAGGCGGCCGGTTCCAGCGGCTCGATCCGTCGCTTCCACGGATATCTGTCGATGCAGGCCCGGGGGGTGCTCGCCTTGCCGCCCGCGCTGCGCAAGCGCTACTCCCTCGACCAGCCGGGGGCGCAGGTAGAGATCACCGAACGCGAGGACGGGGTCTTGGAAGTGCGGCCCATGGTTGCCGTCCCCGCCCGCGAAGCATGGTTCTGGACGCCGGAATGGCAGAGCGGAGAACGGGAGGTCGACGCCCACATCGCACGAGGCGAGGTGAGCACCTCGGGTTCGACCGACGATTTCCTCACCGACCTCGCAGGCTTGGATGTAGACGCGAAGGCGACGGAAACGGGTGAGGACGCAAGCCCCGGCCCAACTCCCGAAGCGGTCGGTGGTTCAGGTGACGGTCCAGGTCGAGCGTGAAGTACGAACGCACCCCCCGTTTCGACGCCGACTTCAAAGGCCTCAAGGCGGAACACCGCCGGACGTTCATGGCCGCAATCCCCGCCTTCGCTGCCGGCTGCGACGCCTACGCCGATGATCCGACTCATCTCACCTGGCCATCCTCCTTACGCGTAGCACCGATGAAGAGCGCCCCCGAGGTCTGGGAGATGACCTGGTCTTTCGCCTCCCCGGACGGTCGGGCCACCTTTGAATTCATCCGCAACGACGGCGAGGTGAGGGTGCGCTGGCGCCGCATCGGCGACCACAGCATCTACCGGACGCCGTGAGGCGGCTACGACGCTCAGGGCCCGTGCAGACCCGGTTCGGCGTCATCGGCGACACGGCCTCGGGAAAGCCTTCTACACAGCGATCGGATTCACCCTCAACCCGGCCTTCACGGACCACAACGCCGCCGGCGGCTCGGAGCCGGGCCGCCCTCCGACTACAGCTTCATCTACCAGCGCCAGCTCGCCGACCCCGACGGCAACGTCATCGACATCGGGTGGATGGACCCGGCCGCGCATCTCAGCCCGCGATGGTGGTGCCGGTCTCCAGGAGAGACTTGAGGTCGGACAGCACCCAGCTCCAGCCGCCGCCGCCCTGAGCGTTGTCCCCGTCCAGTGCGCCGCTGATCATGTTCGCGGTGGCCGGAGCATCGGTGACGTCGTGGGTGAGGGTGATCTTGCTGCCGCCCTGGCTCGGCGTGATCACCAAGGTCAGGGTGGTCATCGGCTCGGCCGCGGTGGTGGGGTCCATGAGCATCCGCCAGGTCTGCACCAGCCTGCGCGGCGGGTCGGACTCCAGCACCTCGCCGTCGACGATGACGTCAGGGCACGGCCAGCCCATCTCGGCCGAGGCCTTTTTCATCTCCTCCGAGGCCGTGGAGTGGAAGCGCCCACCGGGGTGGAGCTCGAAGAACTGGGGTGCCGCGTAGCCGTAGCGGGAGTTCCACTCCGGGTCGGTGATGGCCTCCCACACCTTCTCCGGCGTCCCCTTGAGGCAGATGCGGAAGACCTGGGTGGTCTGAAGGGCGTCGGTGCTGGTCATCGGTGCCTCCGGGTCATCCTTGTGGCTCGGCATGCGCCCTACCCCGATGTCGATGGCGGCACTGGTCACACGGCTATCGTCGGTCCGGACAGCCACGCGGGAACGTGGGCGGGGAACGACGGCCGCTACCCTGGTGAGGGTCGACTAGCTCCTCGGACGGCCGCTGTCCGGGCGACGAAGGGCACCCGGCGTACGCAGCATCGGAGTCCTTCGCTCACGACCGTCCCCAGGAGGAGTTCGTGCCTCGACCAGGCCGGCGCCAGCCGGACCCTCGCCGCGCTGCCACCCGCGACCAGCGACCCGTCCAGCGGCGCCGCGACATCGTCTCGGTGCTCACCCAGACCGTCCGCGAGGTCGAGGTGGCCGCGCAGAGCGGGCGCGTGACGCCTGCCGTGCGCACGAAGTTCCAGGCCGTCGCGCTGCTGCTGCGGGAGGAACGCGCCCGCGTCCAGGCGCAGGTCGCCACCGGTGAGGGTCGCAAGGCCGAGCAGCTCAAGCGCCTTGACGCCATCGCCACCACCCTGGCGGTGGCCGCCGTCCGAGACGCCGGGCTGCTCGCCCTGCTCGCCGACGACGCCGTGGCCTCCCCGTCGGCCCGCTCGCTCAAGCGCGACCTGCTCACCGCCGCGGGCATCGAACCGGCCCCCGAGGTCGAGACGCTGCCGACGCCGGTCACGCAGGCGCCCGCCGACCTGGAGCGGCGCCCCGTGCCGCAGTCGGTGATCTCCCGTCAGCTGGCCAACCCGTTCCTGGCCCGGACTTCTCCAGCGCCCCGGTCCGCAGCACCGGTGCTCCCCGCCCGCGCCGCCTGGGCGGGTGGGACCTGATCCCCGCGCTGCTCAGCTCGTTCGAGCGTGCGGGTATCGGTGAGCCGGCGTGCATGGCGCTGCCGGCGCCCTCCTCGCTGCACGCACCCAAGGGTCTGGAGCTGATGCGTCACCAGGCGCAGCTGGTCGCTGCGGCCACTCACGGTCACCGGACGTTCCTGCTCGCCGACGAGCCGGGCCTGGGCAAGACGGCGCAGGCGCTGCTCGCCGCCGAGGCGGCGAACGCCTACCCGCTGCTCGTGGTCGTCCCGAGCGTCGTCAAGACGAACTGGGCGCGCGAAGCCGGTCTCTGGACGCCCCACCGACCGGCGAGCATCGTCCAAGGCGACGGAGAGACGATCAACGGCTTCGCCGACATCCACGTCGTGAACTACGAGGTCCTCGACCGCCACCGGGGGTGGCTGGGCGACTTCGGCTTCCGCGGGATGGTCGTCGACGAGGCGCACTTCATCAAGAACAAGACGTCCGCGCGGTCCCGGAACGTCCTGGAGATCGCCGACCGCATCCGTCTGCGCACGTCCCGGCCCCTGATGATGGCGCTGACCGGCACCCCGCTGATCAACGACGTCGAGGACTTCCGCGCCATCTGGCAGTTCCTCGGCTGGATCGACGACGCGAAGCCGCTGGGCCCGCTGATGGACGCGCTGGAA
>CAMQQG010000264.1:0-16004 GCA_947034895.1 Rhytidiadelphus loreus | reverse complement strand
TTGGCCAACGCCCTGGTCAACCGACCGACGCAATCGCGGTGGTCGGTAAAGGGAATGGGACTTGCCAGATCCCCCGCCGCGAGCGCTTCGGTGCGGACGACCGTCGTGACATAAGGGTCGCTGATCGCCTTCGAACTGAGCAGCGCGACGGCGATCGTCAGCAACGCCATGCCAGCCTCGATATAGCGATAGATGCCGGCCTGTTCCGGCGGCGTAATCGCGGCGATATAGGTCGTGAAGATGCCCGTGATTGCGACGGTGCCATAAATGACAAGCAAAACCCTGAATTTGACACGGATCGGCGCATTTTTGGAAAACCAGCTGAACACGGCATCATCCCTTTTCGGTCTGGGAAATTCAGCGGCCCGTCGAGAAACGGTACTGAATGATGTCGTGATGTGAACTGGGGTAGTAAAAGAGCTGTTAACTCTGATCGTATCGGTCAGAGATAGCGAATTTCATTCTATAAAGTACAAAACAAGGGCCGCTTAGTCCAAAACATATCGGAATTTGTTTGGGGAGTGCCGATCTGCGCCGATGGCCTGATGGGGGAAGCGCGACCCGGTGTCAGACCCACGCGACCGGTATCGTCAGGCGGGTGCGTTGCCGCCGATGGCGCGAACAGTATCGACCGCGACCTGCAACCGGGCGCTCTCGACCTCCAGCAACGCACGCTGGGCGTCGAGCGCGGCGGTCTGCGCGGTCACGACCTCCAGATAATCCGATGCGCCGTCGCGGTAGCGGATCAGCGCAAGATCGCGCGTCTTTTCCGCGGCACGGGTGGCCGCCCGCTGGTCCAGTTCCTGCTGCGCCAGGCTGCGGCTGCGCGCGAGGTCGTCCTCGACCTCGCGAAAGGCGGAGAGAACCGTGGAACGGTACGACGATGCCGCCTCGTCATATTGCGCGCGACTGATCCGGACCCGCGCGCGCCGGGCGCCGCCGTCGAACACCGACAACGCGGCCTGCAGCGGCCCGAGCGCCCAGAAGCCGTTGGACGCGTTAAGGATCGACCCGTTGCCGGCCTCGAACCCGCCGGCGCCGCCCAGCGTCAGCGACGGGTATTGCGCCGCACGCGCGACGCCGATGCGCAGATTGGCCGCGGCTACCCGGCGTTCGGCGGCGGCGATGTCGGGCCGTCGCTGGAGCAGGGTGGTGGGGACGCCGACCGGGATTGCGGGCGGATTGCGCTGGCCATCGACGACGGACAGCGCGAACGACGACGGCGTTTCGCCGACCAGCACCGCGATGGCGTGTTCGAACGCCGCGCGGTCGGCGGCGACGGCGGAGAGTTCGGCGCGCGCGCTGGACAGCAAGGCGGCGGCGCGGCTGACATCGATCCCCGATGCAATGCCGCCGGTGTGGCGCGTATCGGTCAGGTCGTAGGCGCGCTGGAACGCAGCGACCGTCTGCTGCAGCAGCACAATTCGGGCATCGAGCCCACGCATCTGAAAATAATCGTTGGCCAGCGTCGCCTGCAGGCCAAGCCGCACCGCCGCCACATCGCGGTCGCTCGCCTGGGCAGATGCCGCCGCGGCGAGGGCGGTGTTGCGGACGCGACCGAAAAGGTCGATCTCATACGCCAGCGATGCGCCGATCCGCAGGTCGGTGTAGGTCGCCGCACTGCCCGATGACAGCGGTCGGTCGGCGGAAACGTGGGCACGGTCGGCGGAGGCGCCGACATCGATGTTGGGATAATAGGCGGCGCGCGCCTGAACCAACACGGCGCGGGCTTCGTCGTAGCGCGCCACCGCGCCTGCCAGATCGGGATTGGCGGTCTCGATCCGCGATTCCAGGTCGCTCAGGACCGGATCGCCGAATGCATGCCACCACGGACCATCAGCCGGCAGGTCCGTCGTCGCGACCTGCCAAACGCCGGCTTCCTTGTATGTGGGCGCCGTGGGAGTGATTGGCACATGGTAGGCGGGCGCAAGCGAACAGCCGGCAAGGCTGCCCGCGATCGCTACCGCCGTCAGACGATCAGTGCGCCGCATGGCCTGCTCCACCACTGGCCGCGGGTGCAGCAACCCGCACCGGATCGCCCGTCTGGAGCGAGTCCGGCGGGCTGTCGATCACGCGGTCCGCAGGCGTCAGGCCGGCGCTGATCTCCACCGTGTCGCCATCGTCGCGACCGATCGTGACCGTCTTCATGACCGCCCGGCCGTCGGCGCCGACGGTCGCGACGCGGGTGCCCTTGGCGCCCACGACCAGCGCGCTGGCCGGCAGGCGAACGCCGCTCGTGCCGCCGCCGCCGATCGGGAATTTGACCTGCGCGTACGCGCCCGGCTTCAGCGCATGGTCGCCGTTCGCGCGTTGCAGTTCGACCAGCACGGTGCCCGATTGTGGATCGACCGCATCCGCGGTGCGCGTCAGCGTCGCGTCGAAATCGCGACCAGGATATTCCGGAACGGTCACCGACGCGTGCATGCCTTGCCGGATCTGCCCCGAATAGGATTGCGGCACGCGGACGTAGACGCGGATCCGGTCGAGGTCGGACACGGTGAACAACGGCATCGATGCGGCCGCGGAACCGGCGGTCACCAACTGGCCGATCTGCGTCGATCGACTGGTAACGACACCGCCGAACGGTGCGACGAGTTTCGTGAAGCCCTGCAGCGCGCCCAGCCGGCGGACATTCGCGGCGGCGGCGTTGGCGATCGCGGTCTTGGCGGCAAGGTCGCCGATCTTCTCGTCCGTCTCCTGCTTCGACACCGCGTCCTTGGCCAGCAGGTCGCGCCAGCGCGTCGCGGTGGAGGCGGCGAGCGAACGGTTGGCGCGTGCGGTCTGCAGGTCGGCCTGGGCGGCCTCGACCTGCTGGTCCACCTCGGGCGCATCGAGGATCGCCAGCGTCTGGCCGCTGCGCACGGTGTCGCCGATATCGACGAACCAGCGCCGGACATAACCGTTGGTCCGCGCATAGATCGGCGCGCTGTTATACGCCTGCACCGCGCCGGGCAGCGTCAGCGCATCGCCCTGGCCGGCCGCCTTGGGATGGATCACGGTGACGATCGGCGTGGAGTGCGCGGTCGTCCAGGTCGCGAGATCGCTCTGCGCGCGCGACCGCGACACGATACCGATCGCGACCAGCACGATCGCGACGATCGCCGCGACGATGCCGACTTTTGCCAGGTTGCCGCGCGGCGGCACGGGGTCGGCTTCACGCATGCGCTTCTTCCAATCTCTGCTCGCGCCGGGCGCGCTTTTCGGCATCGCGCGCGTGGACGCGGCTGAAGATGACGGGGACGAACAACAAGGTCGCGACGGTGGCGACCAGCAGACCGCCGATCACCGCGCGGCCCAGCGGCGCGTTCTGCTCGCCGCCTTCGCCGAGGCCGAGCGCCATCGGCAGCATGCCGATCACCATCGCGAGCGCGGTCATCAGCACCGGGCGGAAGCGGGTGATCCCGGCCTCCAGCGCCGCCTTCGTCGAATCGCCCAGCTCGGCCAGCCGCTCGCGCGCGAAGCTGACGACGAGGATCGAGTTCGCGGTTGCGACCCCCATGCACATGATCGCGCCGGTCAGCGCGGGGACGGACAACGTCGTGCCGGTCAGGAACAGCATCCACACGATCCCGGCCAGCGCGGCAGGCAGCGCGGTGATGATCACGAACGGATCGAGCCAGCTCTGGAAATTCACGACGATCAGCAGGTAGATCAGCACGATCGCGCCGATCAAGCCGAAGAACAGCCCCGAAAACGCGCCGTTCATCGTCGCATATTGACCGCGAAGCACGACGCTGCTGCCCTTGGGCGCCGTCGCCTTCAGGTCCGACAGCACCTTCTTGATGTCGCCCGCCACCGCGCCGAGATCGCGGCCGTTGGGCGTCGCATAGATGTCGATCGCCCCCTGGATGTTATAGTGGGAGACGACCGCGGGGGAGGAGCCGCGCACGATAGAGCCGATCCCGCCCAGTACCTGAGACGAGCCCCCGGCCAGCGCACCGGTAACGGGGATGTTCGCCAGGTCGCTGATCGATCCGACGCGGTATTCCGGGGTCTGTGCGACGACCGAATAGGACACGCCGTTTTCCGGGTTCAGGTAGAAGACCGGGGCGGTCTGCTGCGTGCCGGCCAGCGACGAGGCGAGGCTGGTCGTGACGTCGCGTTCGGTCAGGCCGAGCTGGCCGATACGGCTGCGATCGACGTCGATACGCAGCTCGGGATAGCGCGCCGATTGCTGGATCCGTGCGTCCGCGATGCCGGGAATTTTGCCGATCCGGCGAAGGATCGCGCGGGCATAGTCGTAGTTCTGCGCCGCATTCTTGCCGCTGACCTGGATGTCGATCGGCGCGGGCGAACCGAAGTTCAGGATCTGGCTGGTGATGTCGGCCGGCAGGAACGCGAACGTCGCGCCGGGAAACGCCTGCGGCAATTGCTCGCGCATCTCGCGGACATAGCCGGCGGTGGGGGCGTGATCCTTCGACAGCTGGATCAGGATGTCGCCGTCCTGCGGGCCGATCGTGCCCGAGTTGTTGTAGGTCGTGTTGATCGAGCTGACCGGCAGGCCGATATTATCGACCACGGACACCAGTTGATCGGCGGGGATGATCTGGCGGATGCGTCGCGCGATCCGGTCGAACTCGGCGGACGTATCCTCGATCCGGCTTCCGACGGGCGCGCGCACGTGCATCGTGATCTGCCCCGCATCGACGCTGGGGAAGAAATTCTGGCCGAGGAACGGCACTAGCAGGAACGACAGCGCGACGACGCCCAGGAAACCGAGCAGGAACGGCCGCCCGCTCGCCAGCGCGCGTTCCAGCAAGCGACCATAGCCGGCGCGCACCCGTTCGAACCGCGCCTCGAACCCGCGCTGGAACCGGATCAGGAGATTGCGCGATCCCGGCGTGCCCGCGGCATGCTGATCGCCCTTGTGCGGCCGCATCAGGTACATCGCCATCGTCGGCACCAGCGTCCGCGACAGCACGAACGACGCGATCATCGAGAACACCACCGACATCGCCAGCGGCACGAACAGGAACCCCGCAACCCCCGGCAGGAAGAACATCGGCACGAAGACGATGCAGATGCACAGCAGCGACACGAACGCCGGCGTCACGATCTGCGCCGCGCCGTCCACGATCGCGCGCAGCACCGGCTTGCCCTGTTCCAGGTGATACGTGATGCTCTCGATCGTCACCGTCGCGTCGTCGACGAGGATGCCGACCGCGAGGCTGAGGCCGCCCAGCGTCATGATGTTCAGCGTCTGCCCGGTCGCTGCCAGCGCGATGATCGCGGCCAGGATCGACAGCGGGATCGAGATCGCGACGATGACGGTCGAGCGCCACGAGCCGAGGAACAGCAGGATCATGATGCTGGTCAGCACCGCGGCGATCGCGCCCTCCTTGATGACGCCCGACACCGCGGCCTTCACGAACAGCGACTGGTCGCCGATCGCCACGATCTTCAGCGTATCGGGCAGCGTCGCCTGGATCTTGGGCAGCGCGTCCTTGATGCCCTGCACGATCGCCAGCGTCGAGGTCGATCCGTTCTTCAGGATCGTCATCAGCACCGACCGCGATCCATCGACATGGACGACGTTGGTCTGCGGCGCGGTGCCGTCGCGGACATGCGCGACGTCGCGCATGTAGATCGTCGCGCCGTTCACGACCTTCACGGGAAGATTGTTAAGGTCGTCTATAGAGCCGGGCGCATTGTTCAGCCGGACATTATACTGGAATCCGCCGATCTTCGCGAAGCCCGCCGGGTTGATCTGGTTCTGCGCGGCGATCGCGTTGCCGACGTCCTGTGCCGATAACCCCTTGGATTGTAACGCTTGTGGGTCGAGATCGATCTGGATCTGGCGCTGCCGCCCGCCCGACGGATAGGGGATCGCCGCGCCGGGTACGGTCACCAGGCCGGGGCGGATCTGGTTCTGCGCCAGGTCGAACAGCTTGCCCTCCGACAGCCCCTTGCCCGACAGCGCGAGCTGCAGGATCGGGACGGTCGAGGCGTTGTAGTTCAGGATCAGCGGAGGCGTGGTGCCGGGCGGCATCTGTTTCAGGACGGTCTGCGACACCGACGTGACCTGCGCGGTCGCCGTGCGGATATCGACGCCCGGCTGGAAATAGATCTTCACGATGCCGATGCCGGGCATCGACTGGCTTTCGATATGGTCGATATCGTTGACCGTCGTCGACAGCACGCGTTCCAGCGGCGTGATGATCCGGCCGCTCATGTCGTCGGGCGACAGGCCCTGATATTGCCAGGCGGTCGCGATGACGGGCACGCGAATATCGGGGAAGATATCGACCGGGGTCCGCGCCGCCGCGAGCACGCCGACGACCGCGATCAGGATCGCCATCACGATGAAGGTGAGCGGCCGCGCGAGCGCCAGCCTGACGAGCCCGTTCAAGGGGATATCTCCGACCTGTCGTACGGCACGACTGGTGGCGACTCCCGGAGCCGCCAGACCTGCCCGATGCCCGTCCTTTGCCGCAATGCAGCGGAGATTGGCAAGGGACAATGATGCTTACGTTTACGGCAGGTGGAGTCGAGTAGCGGATCTCTCATTCGTCACCCCGGGCTTGTCCCGGGGTCCAGAGCCCAACAGGAACACGTGGCGGTTCGCCCGAGACCCTGGATGCCGGGCGAGCCCGGCATGACGAACGGACGGGAATCGACGATCTTTCCCCGAGACGACCGCGCGCCGCTGCGATAGGTAGCGCGAAACAACCGATCAGGAGATGACGATGCCGAACCCCGGACTTGAACTGCGCTCGACGATTTCCGCCGCCGGTCAGCTGACGCTGTCGCTGGAACAGGTCGATGTCGGCGATCCCGGTGCGGGCGAAGTCGTGGTCCGGATGGAGGCGGCGCCGATCAATCCGTCCGATCTCGGCCTGCTGATTGGCCCGGCGGACGTGTCGACGATGGCAGCCGGCGGCACCGCCGAGCGCCCAGAACTGCGCTTCACCGTTCCCGCGAACCGGCTGGGATCGGTCAAGGCGCGGTTGGACGAGTCGATGGCGGTCGGCAACGAGGGCGCGGGTACGGTCGTCGCGGTGGGCGAGGGTGCGGAGGCGCTGATGGGCAAGCGCGTCGCGGTGTTGGGCGGCGCGATGTACACGCAGTTCCGCAAGCTGAAGGCGCGCGACTGCGTCCCGCTGCCCGACGGCGCGACATCGGCGGACGGTGCGGCGATGTTCGTCAACCCGCTGACCGCATTGGGCTTTACCGAAACGATGAAGGCCGAAGGACACAGCGCGATCGTGCATACCGCGGCGGCGTCCAACCTGGGCCAGATGCTTAACCGCATTTGCATCGCGGACGGCATCCCGCTGGTGAACATCGTCCGCTCGCCCGCGCAGGTCGCGTTGCTCGAGGGACAGGGCGCGAAATACGTCCTCGACAGCAGCGCGGAAGGGTTCGGCGACAAGCTCGTCGATGCGCTGGCGGAGACCAAGGCGTCGATCGGGTTCGACGCGATCGGTGGCGGCGATCTGGTCGGACGGATCCTCGACGCGATGGAGAAGGCCGCGAACCGGCAGGAGGGCGAATATAGCCGCTACGGATCGAACACGTTCAAGCAGATGTACCTTTACGGCATGCTCGACGTTGCGCCGACCGTCATCCGCCGTACCTTCGGCTTCGCATGGAGCATCGGCGGCTGGCTGCTGACGCCGTTCCTGCAAAAGGCGGGCGCGGAGACGGGCGCGAAACTGCGCCAGCGCGTGATGGACGAACTGAAGACGACGTTCGCGAGCAACTACACCGCGACGATCGGGCTGGCGGAGGCGCTGAAGCCCGAGACGTTCTTGGCATATGAGCGCAAGACGACGGGCGAGAAGTATCTGATCGATCCGACGATGGTCGGCTGAGGGACCTTTATCCGATCGAGCAGATACCCCACCCCGGCGAAGGCCGGGGCCCAGTTGCGAGACGATCGCGACGGCGCGATGCACTCCGTCAGATAGGCCATCGCAACTGGGGCCCGGCCTTCGCCGGGGAGGCAAAGCTGTGGCGAGGCAAAGGGACGGTGGGAGGGGTGTTCTATCCGGCCGCAAACACCTTTAAGGCGATCCGCGATGCAGACCGATATCGAAATCTCACGCGCTGCCACGCTCCAGCCGATCGGCACGATCGCCGACAGGCTGGGCATTTCCCCTGATGCCGTAGAGCCTTACGGCCGGTTCAAGGCAAAGCTCGACCTGGCCGGGATCGAGCCGCGCGTCGGTCATCGGGGAAAGCTGATCCTCGTCACCGCGATCAACCCGACGCCGGCGGGCGAGGGGAAGACGACGACGTCGGTCGGACTGGCGGATGCGCTGAATCTCACCGGCAGGCGAACCGTGCTGGCGCTGCGCGAACCGTCGCTCGGGCCGTGCTTCGGGACCAAGGGCGGCGCCACCGGCGGCGGCCATGCGCAGGCCGCGCCGATGGAGGACATCAACCTCCACTTCACCGGCGATTTCCACGCGATCACCGCGGCGCACAATCTGCTCGCCGCGATGCTCGACAATCATATCCACTGGGGCAACGCGCTCGACATCGACGTGCGCCGCGTCGTCTGGCGGCGCGTGCTGGACACCAACGACCGGGCGCTGCGCGAGATCGTCCAGTCGATCGGCGGTGTCGCGAACGGCTTCCCGCGCGAATCCGGGTTCGACATCACCGTCGCCTCCGAAGTCATGGCGATCCTGTGCCTGTCGGAAGACCTTGCCGATCTGGAAGAGCGGCTGGGGCGGATCATCGTCGCCTATACCCGCGACCGCCGCGCGATCACTGCGCGCGACCTGAAGGCGGACGGCGCGATGGCGGTGCTGCTGAAGGAGGCGATCAAGCCGAACCTCGTCCAGACGCTGGAGGGCAATCCCGCGCTGATCCATGGCGGCCCGTTCGCGAACATCGCGCATGGCTGCAATTCGGTGATCGCGACGCGCACCGCGCTGGCGCTGGGCGATTACGTCGTGACCGAAGCGGGGTTCGGCGCGGACCTGGGCGCGGAGAAGTTCTTCGACATCAAGTGCCGCCAGTCGGGCCTTTCGCCGAGTGCGACGGTGCTGGTCGCCACGGTGCGCGCGCTGAAGATGAACGGCGGGGTGGCGAAGGCGGACCTGGGCCGCGAGGATGTCGAGGCCGTGCGCCGCGGATCGGTCAATCTGGTGCGACATCTGGAGAATATCCGGCAGTTCGGCGTGCCGGTGGTCGTCGCGATCAACCATTTCGCGGGCGATACCGATGCGGAGATCGCCGTGGTGCGCGACGCGGCGGCAGGGCAGGGGACGCAGGCGATCCTGTGTCGCCACTGGGCGGACGGCGGCGCGGGCGCGGTCGACCTGGCCGAGGCGGTGGCGGCGATCGTCGATGCGGACACCGCGCGGTTCGCGCCGATCTATCCCGACGATGCGTCGCTGTTCGACAAGATCGAGACCGTCGCCCGCCGCATCTACCGCGCCGATGGCGTGGTGGCCGATGCGAAGATCCGCGCGCAGCTGGCGCGGTGGGAGGCGGAAGGGTTCGGCCGGCTGCCCGTCTGCATGGCGAAGACGCAATATGGCTTTACCGCCGATCCGACCGTGCTGGGCGCACCGACCGGGCATGTCATCCCGGTGCGCGAAGTCCGGCTGGCGGCTGGGGCGGGATTCGTCGTCGCGATCTGCGGCGACCTGATGACGATGCCCGGCCTGCCGCGCGTGCCGGCGGCCGAGCATATCCGTATCGGGACGGACGGCGAGATCGTGGGGCTGAGCTAGGGCGGGACCAGAAGAAGGTTTGATTCGCGCGGAGACGCGGAGGCGCGGAGATGGTGAATCCGCGGCAGTGTCTCATCCGATCAGGATCGTTGATCGGACGAGACGTTCGCAAAGATACGACAGCTCCGCGCCTCCGCGTCTCCGCGCGAACAATCTTCTGAAATCAGCCGGCGAAAATCAGCCCGCGAACAGCTTCACGGCTTTCGTCGCCGTCATCCACAACCCCCATGCAAGCGGGATGCACACCGCCGCCCATGCGATGAAGACGCGCGCGTCGATGCTGCCGATCCCAATGGTCCCGTCATGCGCCGTGCCGGTCGATCCCGCGGGGCGAGTCGCCTCCACCTCGGCATCGGTCATGTGAAACCGCGCCGCGACCGGCCTGATGAACAGGTTGGCGACGAATCCGGCGACCAGCAACCCCGCCAGCACCCAGTAGATCGGCGGGTAGATCGCAGCGCGCGGCGTATTCGCCGCGATCGCGGAGTCGCGCATCGTGGTCACGATGAACGGCCCCAGCACGCCCGCGGTGGACCAGGCGGTCAGCAGCCGCCCATGGATCGCGCCGACGAACTGCGTGCCGAACACGTCCGCCAGATAGGCCGGCACCGTCGCGAAGCCACCGCCGTACATGGACGCGATCACGCCGAAGGTCAGCGCGAAGACCAGCAGCGCCGCGGCGCTGGCCGACCATGGCGCGACGAGGCCGTACAGGACCGCGCCCAATGCCAGCATGACCGCATACGTCACCTTGCGCCCCAGCCGGTCGGAGATCGACGCCCAGAAGAACCGGCCGCCGATGTTGAACAGGCTGATGAACCCCACGAACCCGGCACCGACCGCGGCGGCGGCGGCCTTTTGCGTATCGTCGAACGCCAGGAACGCGACCTGCGGCTGGTGGAACAGCTGCCCGGCGAAAATTTCCTGCACCATCGGCGACGCGACGCCGATGATCCCGATCGACGCCGACACGTTCAGCAGCAGCACCAGCCAGATCAGCCAGAATTGCGGCGTCTTGTGGGCATTGTTCAGATGCACGTTGAAGGTGGAAACCAGGCCCGTCCCCGCCGGGGCGACCCAGCCTGCGGGCTTCCAGTCCGCAGGGGGCACCCGGTATCCCAGCGCGCCGCCCAGCATGAAGACGAAATAGACCGCAGCCAGGACGAGGAAGGTCTGCCAGACGCCGACGCCGGTCGAGCTGGCGAAATATTTCATCAGCTTGTCGGCAAGCGGCGACCCGATCAGCGCGCCGCCGCCAAAGCCCATGATGGCCATGCCCGTCGCCATCCCGCGCCGGTCCGGAAACCATTTGATCAGCGTCGATACGGGGGAGATATAGCCCAGCCCAAGGCCGATCCCGCCGATCAGCCCGGTGCCCAGCCACAGCAGCCACAGCTGGTGGATCGACACGCCGATCGCACCGATCGCGATGCCGCCCGCCCAGCAGCAGGCGGCGACGACGCCCGCCTTGCGCGGCCCGGCGCGTTCCAGCCAGCCGCCCCAGATCGCGGCGGACGCGCCCAGCACGACGAAGAACAGGCTGTACGTCCAGGTCAGGTCGCTGACGCGCCAGTCGCAGGTGGAGGTCGTGATCGCCTGGACCAGCGTCATCGTCTTGCAGACCACCGGATCCTTGATCCCGATCGCGCGCGACAAGGGCAGCCAGAACACGCTGAAGCCATATGCCATGCCGATGCACAGATGGATCGCCAGCGCGCAGGGCGGCAGCAGCCAGCGGTTGTACCCCGCCGTCGCGACCGTCCGCTGGCGCGAGAGCCAGCCCATATCGTCGGTTGCCGGTCCGGTCATGGCGTTCCCCTCTGCCCGCGCGTGCCCCGTGCGAGTCCCTAGTCAGGGCAGGATAAGGGCGTGTACGCGAAGTACAATCACCCGATCGCGCGGATATCCCGATCGGGCGGCGCGTTACGCGCGAAAGGTGGAGAACAAGCCGGTGTCGCGTCGTATCCGTTTCCTGGTGGCCGTGGCCGGCCTGATGTTGGGCAGCTGCAGCCACGACGTCACCACGCCGGCCCCGCCGCGGGTCGATGGCGCGCCCGACTTCCCGCTCCAGACGTCCACCATCGTCGTGCCGATTTCCGCCTCGCTCGACGACGTGCAGGCCGCGATCGAGCAGCAGACGCCGAAGAAGCTGTGGAGCATCGATCAGCACCTCGACGCGTGCGTGCCGGCCAAGCGTATCGGCACGCTGAAGATCCTGCCAAAGCTGGGCTGCACGGTCGTGGGCGACGTCGTGCGCGGGCCGCTGAAGCTCGGCGGGCACGGCGACCGGCTGACGATCACGATGCCGGTGCACGCGACCATCGCCGCGAAGAAGGTCGGGGGGCTGGTGTCGAAGACGGCCACCGGCGATGCGGTCGTCCATGCGGTCGCGCGGCTGTCGATCGTGGGCAACTGGAATCCGTCGGCGAAGGTGTCGATCGACTATGACTGGACGACCCCGCCGGGGATCGATTTCCTAGGCAAGCGGATCGAGTTCGCGACCAAGGCGGACGCACGGCTGAAGCCCGTCATCGCGGGCCTGCAGAAAAGCCTGCCGCGCGAACTCGCCAAGCTGGACCTGCATGCGAAGCTGGCGGATGCGTGGAAGCAGAGCTTCACGTCGATCATGCTGAACCGCGACAAGCCGCCCGCCTGGATGCGGATCACGCCCAGGCGGCTGGGGTTCGGCGGCTACCGCATCAATGGGCGACGGCTGGACCTGTTGCTGTCCGCGACGGCGCTGACCGAGACGTTCGTCGGCAATCGCCCCGCGGACCCCGTCGTCACCCCGCTGCCGCCACCCGCACGGGCGATCGGCAGCCGCGGCCTCAATTTCTTCATCCCCGTCCTCGCCGATTACGCGCAGCTGGAACCCGTGGTGCAGCGCACGCTGCTGAAGCGGGCGGCAAAGGGGATCGTGCTGTCGGGGATCGGCCCGGTCGACGTCCAGTTCGGGAAGGTGACGATCTATGCGACCAGCGGCGGCCACCTCGCGGTCGGGGTGCAGG
This sequence comes from Rhytidiadelphus loreus, assembly GCA_947034895.1. Classification (NCBI taxonomy): domain Eukaryota; kingdom Viridiplantae; phylum Streptophyta; class Bryopsida; order Hypnales; family Hylocomiaceae; genus Rhytidiadelphus; species Rhytidiadelphus loreus. The sequence goes on along the minus strand of CAMQQG010000264.1, from coordinate 3,307 downwards.
CCAAGGCCCGCGCGAAGAACCATTCGATGCTGTCGACCAAGGGCGAGATCTGGCTGACCGCGGTGCCGTTCAACGCCGCGAACTCGCAACTGGTACAGGCGCGCGACGTCGCCATCGCCAGCAACACCGACAGCCACCTGACGAACCTGCTGGTGTCGGTGTTCAACGACACGTCCGTGCGCGACAGCATCCGCGATGGCCTGACGCACGATTTCGCGCCCGATTACGCGAAGGTGCTGGGATCGGCCCGCAAGGCGATCGGCGAGAAGCGGGAGGGGGATTTCATCCTGTCGGCCGATGTGACCAAGGTCGAGAACGGGACGCTGGCGGTGACGGGGCAGGGGTTGTTCATGCCGGTCCGCGCGTCGGGACAGGCGACGATCACCTACAAGCCGCGGTAGCGGTCAGCCCCCGAGGATGCGGCGGTACAGCGCCAGATAGTCGTCCGCCATCCGGTCCACGGTGAAGCGTTCGGCGATGGCGCGGCGGACGGTCGCGCGGTCGATCTCGTCAATCCGGTCGATCGCGCGGATCGCCTCGGCATGGTTGTCCACCAGGAACCCGGTGACGCCGTCTTCGATGATCTCGGGCATGGAGCCGCGGCGGCTGGCGATGACGGGGGTGCCGCAGGCCATCGCCTCGATGACCGACAGGCCGAAGGGTTCGTCGAAATTGATGAGGTGCAGCAGCGCGCGCGCATGGCCGAGTGCATGCAGCCGCTTTTCGCCGCCGACCACGCCGTGGAAGCTGGCCGATACCCCGTCGGTCATCGGCGCGACCTCGCGATCGTAATAGCCGCCGTCCTGCACCAGCCCGTACAGGTGCAGATGCCGGCCGCTGGCCCGCGCCGCCGCGATCGCTTCCCCGGCACCCTTGTCCGGATGGATGCGGCCGAAGAACAGCAGGTCGTCGCTGCCGTTCGCGTCGAACGGGAAATCGCCGATCGGGATGCCGTGGTGGATCGTCGCGGCATAGCGCAGCGCCGGATGCCGATCCGCCGCGCTGATCGCGACGAAATGCACCTTGTCCTGATACGGCGCGTACATCGGCAGGATCCGATCGGACGAAAAGCCATGGATCGTCGTCACGATCGGCGTCGTCGTCAGCGGGGCGAAGGCGTGCGCGGGGAAATCGGCCTGGTTGTGGATCAGGTCGAACCGGTCGGCCTGCGCGAACAGGTGCGAGAGGTGGCGATACTCCCAGACCTTCGCGTCGATCGACGGATCTTCCGAATAGGGTGCCGGCACGACGCCATCCAGCGTGGCGCCGGTCAGGCTGTCCAGCGTCGCGAACAAGGTGACATCGACACCGCGCGCGACCAGCGCCTCGGTCAGCAGGCTGGTGACCAGTTCCCACGGGCCATAGCCGCGCGGCGGGGTGCGCCAGGCGATCGGGGCGAGCATGGCGATGCGCATGTCAGCGGGTTCCGGTCAGGCGCAGGATCAATCCCTCGTCGGGCAAGATGGTGCCGTCCATCGGGCGGGGCGGCAGGGTGGAGGCCAACACGTCGCCGATCATGTCGCCCGGTGGCAGGCGCAGCGTCCGGGCGGTCGTCCCCAGATTGAGGACGATCAGCAGCCGTTCGCCATCGACGCTGCGTTCATAGGCGAGGACATCGGTGTCGGCGCCGACCAGCGCGAAGCGGCCGACCGACAAGGCGTCATGCGCCCGCCGCAACGCCAGCAGCGATCGGTACAGATGCATCATCGATCGCGGATCGGCTTCCTGCGCGGCGACGTTGCGTGTCGGCCAATCGGCGTTCAGCGGCAGCCATGGCTCCACGCCGCTGAACCCCGCGAACGCCGACGCGTCCCACGGCATCGGCGTGCGCGACCGGTCGCGGCCGATGCCGATGCCGGGCTGGCGCAAATCCTGCGGATCGCGCACCCGGTCGGGCGGGATCACGACGTCGCCGATGCCGATCTCGTCGCCCTGGAACAGCGTCGGGGTGCCACGCAGCGTCAACAGCAGCATCGCCGCAACCCGCGCCTGCGCCTCGCCGATGCGGGCGGCGATGCGCGGCGCGTCGTGGCTGCCGAAGACCCAGTTCGGCCAGCCATGCGCCGGGATCGAGGCATCGTAATCGCCGATCACCTTAGCCAGCACCGCCGCGTCCCACGCGTTCTCGATCAGCTGGAAATTAAACGGCAATTGCACTTCGGGCCGTTCGGGCGTGCCGAACCACCGCGCGTGACGGTCGTTGGGCAGGAATATCTCGCCGACCAGCACGCGGTCTCCATAGCCGTCCGCCAGCGCGCGCATGTCCGCGGCGATGGCATGCGCCTCGGGCTGGTCGGTCGAATAGGTCTGGATCACCCGGTCGCGCTCGGTCGTGCCGGGGCGCCAGTCGGGGTTGACCGGATTGTCCGGCAGGCCGTCCGCCTTCACGATGTGCCACAGCACGTCGATCCGAAATCCGTCCACGCCGCGATCGAACCAGAAGCGCAGGACATCCATCATCGCGGCGCGCAGGTCCGGGTTGCGCCAGTTGAGGTCGGGTTGCTGCTTCAGGAACGCGTGCAGGAAATACTGGCCGGTCGCCTCGTCCCATTCCCACGCCGAGCCGCCGAAATCGCTGATCCAGTTGTTGGGCGGGCCGCCACCGGGGGCGGCGTCGCGCCAGATATACCAGTCGCGCTTGGCGGCATCCCGCGACGATCGGCTTTCCCGGAACCACGGGTGCTGGTCCGAACTGTGGTTGGGCACGAAATCCAGCAGCAGCTTCAGCCTGCGCGCATGGACCGCCGCCAGCAGCCGGTCGAACCCCGCGAGATCGCCGAACATCGGCTCGATCCCGCAATAGTCCGCCACGTCATACCCGAAATCCGCCATCGGCGACGGGAAGATAGGCGACAGCCAGATCGCGTCGACGCCCAGCGCCACGACATGGTCCAGCCGCGCCTCGATCCCCGCCAGATCGCCAATGCCGTCGCCGTCGCTGTCCTGGAACGAGCGTGGGTATATCTGGTAGATGACACCGCGTTCCCACCAGGGATGCGCGTCCGAACGATGCTGCATCCCGCGCTCCTACTCGACCGGCGGGTCTACGCGAAGCGCGATCGGCGGTGCGGTCAGCAATCGCCAGCCGGTCGGCAGATAGTCCAGCGACATGTAGAAATAGAAGGCGCAGGTGCCGTCGCCGCGATAGCTGCCGCCCTTCACGATGCCGAACGCGGTCGTGCCCGTAAATACCGGTGCCCCGCTGTCGCCGCCGCCGCAATGCGGGCCTGCGACGGTCACCCAGCTGGGCGTGCAGGCGCCACCGCACAGATCGCCCGCAGGGGCGAAGTCGGTGAGCTCTGAGCTC
>CAMQQG010000262.1:0-30146 GCA_947034895.1 Rhytidiadelphus loreus | reverse complement strand
TCGGCGAAGCGGCGGGTGTGCTTGTCGAGCTGGTCGATGGCCTTGCGGATGATCTTGTAGTCGCCGGCGGGGAGGGAGTGTTTGAGTTCGCTGGCGGCGGCCTCGATGGCGGCGTGCTCGTCGAAGGTGAGCTGCTGCCAGGCGGGGGTCTTTTTGCCCTTTTCGGTGGCGTCGAGGATGGTGTGGGCTTCGTTCGTGGCTTCGATGACCTGGCGGGCTGTGATGTCGGTCTCGGCGTTGTCGAAGGAGTCGAGGATCATGGTCTCTACCTGCTCATCGGTGAGGCCGTAGGTGGGTTTGACCTCGACCTGCGCCTCCTGCCCGCTGCGCTGCTCGCGGGCGCTGACGTGCAGGATGCCGTTGGCGTCGATGAGGAACTTGACCTCGATGCGCGGCATGCCGGCAACCATGGGCGGGATGTTTTTGAGGTCGAAGCGGGCAAGGGAACGGCAGTCCTTGGCGAGCTCGCGCTCGCCCTGGAGGACGTGAATGGCGACGTTGGTCTGGCCGTCGACGCCGGTGGTGAAGTGCTCGGTGGCGGAGGCGGGGATGGTGCTGTTGCGCTGGATGATTTTGGCGACGACGCCGCCGAGGGCCTCGATGCCGAGGGAGAGTGGGGTGACGTCGAGCAGGAGCAGGTCGTCGGTGGTGGCGTTTTCCGTGCCGCTGAGGATCTGTGCCTGGACGGCGGCGCCGAGGGCTACGACCTCGTCGGGGTTGAGCTCGGTGTGGAGCTTGCGGTTGCGGGCGGTGAGGTCGAAGAGGTCGGTGACGAGCGCGCGGACGGCGGGGATGCGGGTGCTGCCGCCGACCATGACGACCTCGTCGATGTCCGCGGGGCTGAGGTTGGCGTCTTTGAGGGCCTGCTTGACGGGGGCGGCGGTGCGGGCGATGACCGGGGCGATGAGCTGGTCGTATTGGGCGCGGGTGATCTCGCGGGCGTAGAGGTGGGTCCCTGCAGTAGCAGAGGTGGTTCCATCCCGGGTCTCAGAAGCGAGACCTGGGGCACCCGGAGTCTTGGCGGGGATGGTCAGGGTGATGCGGGTGGAGTCGGCGGAGCTGAGGGCGATCTTGGCGTCGATGACGGCCTTGCGGAGTTGTTGGATCACCTCAGGGTTGGTAGAGACGTCGAGCTCGAGGTCGCCCTTGATGTCGTCGAGGGCGACGGCGAGGAGGAGGTTGTCGATGTCGTCCCCTCCCAGATGAGTATCCCCACCTGTACTGACGACCTCGAAGATGCCCTCGTGGAGCTTGAGGATGGAAATATCGAAGGTGCCGCCGCCGAAGTCGTAGACGGCGATGATGCCGTCGCGGCTGGAGCCGTCCGGATTTCTGTCGAGACCGTAGGCGAGCGCCGCGGCAGTGGGCTCGTTGACGAGCCGGAGGACTTCGAGGCCGGCGATGCGGCCAGCGTCTTTTGTGGCCTGGCGCTGCGCGTCATTGAAGTAGGCAGGCACGGTGATGACGGCCTTGGCGACCTCGGCGCCGAAGAAGCGCTCGGCGTTGCGCTTGAGCTGGAGGAGGATGTAGGCGGAGATTTCGGGGGGCGTGAGGGTAAGACCACCGACGTTGAGCTTGAGGACCTGTCCCGCTTCCAGACCTTCGGCCAGGTGAAAGGGGAAGAGCTTGAGTTCGGGCTCGACATCGGCGAGGTCGCGGCCCATGAGGCGCTTGATGGAGTAAACGGCGTTGGCGGCGTTGGTCAGCAGCACGCCGCGGGCGGCGTTGCCAACGGAGAAGCCGTTCGCCGTATCCTGGTCGAAGGCGACGACGGAGGGGACGATGGGCGAGCCGTCCTCGCCGGGGATGACGGCGGGGGCGTCGCCCTGCATGAAGGCGATGAGGGAGTTGGTGGTGCCGAGGTCGATGCCGACGATGCGTTGCTGTTCTGCCACTGCGTTCCTTGGGTTTCCTTAGAGGTCTTTTGGGGCCAGCCCCGTTTTCTTCGCGATGCGTGCCAGCATTTTGAGGCCGATCTCATCGGAGTCGTGAAAGGCCCAGGTAAAGTCTGGGTAACCGTCACGGCAGAGTTGCTGGTTTGAACTTCCCTTGATAGTGTGATGCTCCACCCAACCGATGCGGAGAAGCGCCTTGTAGACGCGGCGGGCCTTTGAGCTGGGCCAGTGGCTCATGCAGCTGCGAAGTGAAGCTCGGTCATGGTCGTGTTTTCACGCTCCATCCTGTCGGCAACGATGCGCAGGGCCATGGCTTCGACCTTGGACTCGGCGTCTGGCCGGGTGGCCCCGTACGCCATCACGCCGGGCAAAGCGGGTATCTCTGCGATCCAGCGACCGTCGTCTTCCTGCTCAAATTCGATTGCGAAGTTCATGTGTCAAGTATAGCCAATGCGGCCCGCAGACCCGGCCCCGTGCTCCTGTTTTCCGGCTGTACGCGCGGGTCGCCGGGGGAGCAAAATGGAGACGAGGTGACTGCCATGAGCGCGAAGGGTTCTACCGTGATTTCGAGTTTTCGGTACCGCGATGCAAAGGCGGCGATCGTTTGGCTGTGCGATGTGCTGGGGTTTGAGCGGCATGCGGCGTATGACGGGCCGGAGAACACGGTCGGGCATGCGGAGCTGACGTTTGGCGAGACGGGGATGATCATGCTCGGGTCGGCCAGCAACCTCAGCCCGGCGCCGCAGTTCAATGCGCGGCCGGAGGAGATCGGAGGGCGCGTGACCTCGGCGATGTATCTGCTGGTGGAGGACTGCGGGCCGGTGCATGCGCGATGCAAAGCCGCAGGGGCGGAGTTCGTGATGGAGCTGCGGACGATGGACTACGGCGGAAAGGCGTTTACCGTGCGCGATCCGGAGGGGTATATGTGGTCGCTGGGTGAGTATGATCCGTGGAAAGCAGTGAATAGTGAATAGTTAATAGTGAGTGGTGAGAAGAGCAAAGCGGAGGTGGATGGATGGGCGTGCCGTATGCGGAGATGTTGGGAGAGCGGGATGCCGCAGCGGTGGTGGCCGAGACGCCGGCGCGGCTGCGCGTGGTGCTGGAGGGTGTGACGGCGGAGCAGGCCGAGGTGCGGCCGGCGCCGGGCAAGTGGTGTCTGCGCGAGGTGATGGCGCACCTTGCGGATTGCGAGATCGCCTGGGGATGGCGGCTGCGGCAGGTGCTGAGCGAGGAAGGGCCGGAGCTGCAGCCGTTCGATCAGGATGCCTGGGCGAGGGCGTATGCGGCGTACTCGTTTGAGGCGGCGAAGGGGACGTACTTTGCGCTGCGGGCGTGGAATGTGGCGTTTGTTGGAGCGCTGAGCGAGGCGGATAAGTCGCGGGCGTATACGCATCCGGAGCGTGGGGTGGAACGGCTATGGACGGTGGTGGAGATTATGGCGGGGCATGATCTGCATCATTTGAAGGTGCTGGAGAAGCGCTAAGTTACGGGTGGACGAGCGGCTTTTTGTTTAACGTACTCGTGGTTGAAGTCGGCTTGCGCTTCGTCGATGGCTTCTTTGTAGCCTTTGGGGTCGAGGAAGACGCGGGGACCGTCTTTGGGGAGGCGGGCGAGTTTGGAGAGCAGGTCGAAGTATATGCCGTGGGAACCGAGGAAGATGTCGCAGGGCAGCGCATGCAGGGTGGCGAAGGTGTGCTGGAAGTCGGCGGCGATGCCGGGGTAAGAGGCGGGATGGCCGGGCGTGTCGACGAAGTGAAAGTCGGACCAGAAGCTCATGCCGCCGACGATGACGACGTTGCGCAACTGCGAGGGCGGGTCACCAGGCAGGTGGACGCGGAGGGTCCAGGTGGTGCAGCCGCGGGTGTGGCCGGCGGTGCGGTGGGCCGTGAGGGTGATGCCGCCGTCTTTGGGATCGCCGAGGGTGACCGTGTCGAGGTCGTGGAGGATGCGGTCGACATGCGCGGGCGGGTAGGGAGTGATGGAGCCAGTGGCGGCGAGGAAGTCGGAGCGACCGCCGCTTTCCACGACGCGGGCGTCGCCTTCCATGACCATGTTGCGTGCGTGGGTTTCGCGGAGGACTTGCGCGGCGCCGGCCATGTGGTCGAAGTGGGCCTGGCCGTTGAGAAGGATTCTGGTGTCGGCGTAGCGGAAGCCGAGCTGCTCGATGCTGTGGCGGATCTGCGGGGGTGAGGTGGCGAGGTTGGCGTTGATAAGGATGTTGCCGGCGGGCGTGGTGATGAGGTAAGCGGCGAGGTCGCGGCTGCCGACGTAGTAGAGGTGGTCGGCGATCTGGAAGGGCGGGAGCGGCGTGGTCCAGGCGGGGTTGGCCTGGGCGTGGAGTGTCGCGGAGACCAGGAGTAGAGGCAACGACAACAGCAACTGCTTTAGCGCAGGCGCGGAGAAAAGACGCAGAGGGCGCGGAGGGACCATGGTTTACTCCAGCGCCGCGTTCACGTCGCGGACCAGGTTACGGATGTAGCTGCGGCGGTTGAGGAGGGCGACCATGGCGTCTTTCGTGGTGGATTGTGCGGCGGGGTCGTTGGCGTCGACCGCGGCGTCCCATGATGTCCAGAGGGTCTCCAGCTGGTGTTGCAGGTCAGCGAGCATGGCGGTGTATTTGGTCTGCGCGGCTTCGAGCTGCTGGCGGGCGTCAGGGTCGTCGCCCATCTTTAGTTCTTCGAGCGCCATGTTGAGTTCGAAGGCCTCTTCGAGGAGGTCCGGCGGGGCGACTTGTTTCTTCGCTGTTCCCGAGGCTTTGGCAGCGTCTGTGGCCGCGCGCGATTGTTCCTCCAGCTGAATGCCTTCGAGGGAGAGCAGGTATTCGGTGCGGGCGATGGGCTCGCGGAGGGTGCGGTAGGCGTCGTTGAGCTGCGAGCTGGCGGCTAAAGCTGCGTCTTGCTCGGCCTGGGGCTTAGCGGCGAAGCGGTCGGGGTGCAGCTTGCGGGAGTGAGCGTAGAAGGCCTTCTCGAGGGCGGCGGTGTCGAGGTGGAGATGGCGCGGGAGGTGGAAGAGGGTGAAGTAGTCGGGAGCGGCCATGGGGTGATTGTAAGTGCGATGGGGAACCTGCAAACGCAGAGGGCGCTAAGGACGCGAAGGAACGCAACGGGCAGCAGCGGCGGTGCTAGACTCTTCGCCATGCGAATGGTTTGGTCGTTGAACTCTTCCGTGGCGGCGTTCGGCGCTGCTTTGCTTTTTTCCGTGGTGATGAGGGCGCAGACGCCTGCGGCCGCTGCCGTGCCTGCGAGGCATGGCATGACGGTGGAGGACCTGGCAAAGATTGTGCGTGTGGGTGGGCCGAAGATTTCGCCCGACGGAAGGTGGATTGCGTATACGACCAGCGAGGTGAACACGGCCGAAGACAAGAGCGTGAGCCATCTGTGGATGGTGAGCTGGGACGGCAGCGAGGACGTGCAGCTGACCTATGGCAAAGAGAGCGCGGGTGATCCGCAGTGGAGCCCCGATGGGCGCTGGCTGGCGTTTACCAGCGGGCGCGAGGCCGATGGGAAGGACGCGGGCAAAGGCAGCCAGGTGTGGGTGCTCGACCGGCGCGGCGGTGAGGCGCGCCAGCTGACGAATGTGAAGGAGGATCTGGGTGGGTACCGGTGGTCTCCGGACTCGAAGACGCTACTGCTGGAGCTGACGGCGAAGGACGAGCCGGAGCCGAAGGAGGGCGCAAAGCCCACGCCGCCCAAGCCGATTGTGCTGGACCGCTTCCACTTCAAGCAGGACCGCGAGGGTTACCTGACCGACAAGCAGGCGCATCTGTTTCTTTTCGACGTAGCGACGAAGAAGCTGACCAAGCTGACGAACGGCCCGCTGACCGGCGCGACCGCCTATGGCGAAGAGAACGGCGAGTGGAGCCCCGACGGCACGATGGTGGCGTTTGTGAGCAACCAGACGGCACCGGACCCGGACAGGTTTGAGAATCCCGATGTGTTTGTCGTGGCCGCGACGGCCGGTGCCGCGCCACGCAAGCTGACGACGTTTACCGGGCGCGATGGCGGGCCGCTGGCGTGGACGGCGGACTCGAAGGGAATCGTGTACCGGACGGGGGTGAGCCCGAGGTATTCGATTTATGACCAGGAGCAGATGGCGATGGTGCCGGCGGCGGGTGGCGCGCCGGTGAAGCTCGCGCCGAGGTATGACCACTGGGTGGGTGCGCCGGTGCTGGCGGCGGATGGTAAGGCTGTGCTGACGACGGTGCAGGAGGACAGGCAGGACTTTGTGGCGTCGGTAGCGCTGGATGGCAGCGGCACGGTGACGCGGTTGACGCGGGAGAGCGGTGCGGCGGGGGCGCTGGATGCGAAGGCGGGGCACGTCACGCTGCTGTGGTCGACCGATGCGGCGCTGCCGGAACTCTATGCGATGGACGGTGGCAAGCTGCGCAAGCTGACCGGCCACAATGATGCGCTGCTGGCGACGCTGCTGCTGGCTCCGACCGAGGACCTGGCCGCGAAGGCGAAGGACGGCAGCGATGTGCATGGGCTGCTGACCTTGCCGGTCGGTTATGTGACGGGGACCAAGGTGCCGATGATTTTGTTTATCCACGGCGGACCAACGGCGCAGGATGCGCACGGTTTTTCGGCGGATCGGCAACTGTTTGCGACGCATGGGTACGCAATGCTGAATGTGAACTATCGCGGCAGCACCGGGCGCGGCGAGGCGTACAGCTATGCCATCAACGCGGACTGGGGCGATAAGGAGGTGCTCGATCTGCTGGCGATGACGGATGCGGCGGTGGCTACCGGCAAGATCGATGCCAACCAGCTGGGTGTCGGCGGGTGGAGTTATGGCGGCATCCTGACGGACTACACGATTGCGAGCACGACGCGGTTCAAGGCGGCGAGCAGCGGCGCGGGCATGGGCAACCTGCTGGGGTTTTATGGGATCGACCAATACATCCTGCAGTATGAGAATGAGCTGCAGCCGCCGTGGAAAAACCTCGAGCTCTATGTGAAGCTGAGCTACCCGTTCCTGCATGCGGACCGCATCAAGACGCCGACGCTGTTTATGGGCGGCGATAAGGACTTCAACGTGCCGCTGGCCGGCGGGGAGCAGATGTACCAGGCGCTGAAGAGCGTAGGCACCCCGGCGGAGTTGATCGTGTATCCAGGGCAGTTCCATGGCTTCACGCGGCCCAGCTTTATCAAGGACCGCTATGAGCGGTGGTTTGGCTGGTACGACAAGTATGTGCGCGGGATGGCACCGCCTCCGGTGAAGCCGCCTGTTTCCGCCGAGGCGAAGGCCGCGGCGAACTAGACGTGCATCCTATGAGCTATGGCGAAGACGTATGACGCGATCATTGTGGGCTCAGGTGCGGGCGGCGGCACGCTGGCGATGCAGTTGGCGCAGGCGGGCAAGCGGATCCTGATTCTGGAGCGCGGGCCGTTTCTGCCGCAGGAGAAGCTGAACTGGGACACGAGTGCGGTGTTCCTGGACAATCGCTACCACACCAAGGAGCAGTGGCAGGACAAGGACGGCAAGCCGCTGCATCCACAGCAGGCGTACTTCGTCGGCGGGCAGACGAAGGTGTATGGCGCGGCAATGTTCCGGATGCGCGCGGAGGACTTCGGGGAGATACGGCATAAGGGTGGGATCTCGCCGGCGTGGCCGATCACGTATGAGGAGATGGAGCCGTACTACACGAAGGCGGAGGAGCTGTTCCATGTACATGGCGACCTGGGTGCGGCGCCTGCCGTGCCGGGTGGGTTTGGCAGTGAGTTCGATCCGACCGAGCCGTTTCATTCCAAGCGGTATCCGTATCCGGCATTCAGCAATGAGCCGCATATGCAGCGCGTGGAGGATGAGGTGCGCAAGCTGGGCGTGCGGACGTTTCCGATTCCGCTGGGACTGAAGCGCAATGAAGCCGACCCGCTGGCGAGCAAGTGCGTGCGCTGCGATACCTGTGATGGCTACCCGTGCCTGGTGCATGCGAAGAGCGATGCAGACATCAACTGCGTGCGTGAGATTCTGCCGCTGCCCAACGTGACGCTGATGACCAACGCGCGTGTGCTGCGGCTGGTCACAAATGCGAGTGGGACGGCGGTGGTCTCGACTGAGGTGGTGCATGCGGTGGGCGGGCGTGTGTATGGCGGCGGTGCGGACGGCGCGCAGGTGGAGGCGACGGGCGGGAAGACCGTCGAATACAAGGCGGAGATCTTCTGCGTGTGTGCGGGGGCGATCAACTCCGCGGTGCTGCTGCTGGCGAGCGCGAATGATAAACATCCGCGTGGGCTGGCCAATGGCAGCGACCAGGTGGGGCGGAACTTCATGTATCACCAGGCCGATGCGCTGCTGGCGCTGGGCACCGAACGCAATGAGGACGCGTATACGAAGACATGGGGGACGAATGATTTCTATCTGCGCGATACGGACGAGAGCTATCCTTGGCCGCTGGGGCAGGTGCAGCCGGTGGGCAGCTTTCACCACGAGATGATGAAGGGCGATGCGCCGCCGCTGACGCCGGGGTTCGTGCTGGAGGGCATGAAGCACCACGCCACGCCCTGGTGGCTGACGACCGAAGACCTTCCCGCTGCGGAGAACCGTGTAACGCTGCACAATGCGACGCCGTCGTGCCTGCTTGAGAGTGTGGATAGCCAGCAGCCGGGGAACGCGGGGGCGCATCCGGCGGGCGATACGGGCGCGACCAATGAGAGCGAGACGGTGAGCGTCGCCGCGCCGGGGCGCATCCAGCTGAGCTATACGCCGAACAACGTAGAGAGCTTCAACCGGCTGAAGGACCGCTGGGTGGACGTGCTGAAGCGCGCGGGGCACGCCACGGGGACCGTGCCGCTGCATGCGTACTTCAAGAAGCGAATACCGCTCGAAGGCGTGGGGCACCAAAACGGCACGTGCCGCATGGGGACAGACCCGGCGACCAGCGTGCTCGATACGCAGTGCAAGGCGCATGAGCTGGATAATTTGTATGTGGTGGATGCGTCGTTCTTTGTGTCGGCCAGCGCGGTGAACCCGTCGCTGACGATCATTGCGAATGCGATCCGGGTGGGCGAGCATCTGCTGGCGGAGCGGTGGGGCTGAAGCAGGCAAGGCTCAGGAGCGGCTTTCAAAGCGGACGTCGGTGAGGTCTAGCTCGCGTTCGAGGTGGCGCAGGACCTCGTCGCCGACGGAGCCCTCATCGCGCAGGCGGTGGAGGATGCGGCGCTCGGCGGCGAGTGCGTCCCGGATGAGATGGATGCGGCGCTGATGGCGGGGCGGGGCTGCGGCGGTGTCGCGCGAGTCGTTGGCCTGCTTTTCCGTGGTGGCTTCCAGGCGATGCTGATAGCGGCGAAGGAGGTCGTCGATGTCTTGCGTGGAGTCATCGTCGCTGGCGGCGGCACGCTGCTCTTCGAGCATGGCGATGGTCTCCGAGAGGAGCACGCGGCGGGCGGCGAGCTCCTCCTGCTCGGCCTCACGGTTGCCACCCACGCCGAGACGCCGTATGAGTAGCGGCAGCGTCAGGCCCTGGCCGACGAGCGTGATGAGGATGATGGAGAAGGTGAGAAAGAGGATCAGGTTGCGCTGCACGAACGGGGTGCCGTCGCTGAGCGTCTGCGGCAGGCTGAAGGCGGCGGCCAGGGCGAGCACGCCGCGCAGGCCTGTCCAGCCGAGGATGAAGATGGATCGCGCATCCGGCGCGGCGGCCGGCTGGCGGAAGATGTGGCGGCGTATCCAGGCAGAGACGTGCGCCCCAGGAAAGACCCACGCCATGCGCAGGGTGATGAGCATCAGCGCGAAGACGCTGCCGTAGAGAAGCAGCGTGCTCACGGTGTACTGATGCAGACCAGCCAGGACGTATGGCAGTTGCAGCCCGATCAGCAGAAAGACGATGCCGTTGAGCATGAAGTCGAGTGCCTTCCACGCGCTGAGGACCTCCAGCCGGGCGGCGGGGGAGAGAAACGAGCCGCTGCGGCGGCTGAGATAGAGTCCGCAGACGACGACGGCGAGCACGCCGGAGGCATGCAGGCCCTCTGCGCTGAGGTAGGCGACGTACGGGACGATGAGGCTGACGGCCATCTCCATGGGGCCTTCGGCGATCCAGCGCTCGATGAAGCTGACGAGATAGCCAAGCAGCAGGCCCGCCCCCGCGCCGCCGGCGATGAGCCAGAGCAGCCGCAACGCGCCGTCGCCGACGGAGAGCGGCTGGCCGGTAAAGAGCAGGGCGAGCCCGAACTCGAACGCGAGCAGGCCGGTCGCGTCGTTGAGGAGGCTCTCTCCCTCCAGGACAGTAGTGAGCCGCGGCGCAAGGCCGAGGGAGCGCGCGATGGAGGTGGCTGCCACCGCGTCTGTTGCCGCGACGATGGCGCCGAGGAGGAAGCCGCTGCGGAAGTCCAGCGCGGTGATGAAGCGGTCTGCAAAGAAGGCGACGCCGAGCACCGTGAAGCCGACCAGGCCGAAGGCCAGCATGGTGATGGAGACGAGGTTGGCCCGGAACTCGCGCCAGTTGGTCTGCCACGCGCCGGCGTAGAGCAGCGGCGGAAGAAAGACGAGGAAGACAAGATCGGGATTGAGCGGGACCCGCGGAACACGCGGAATGAACGAGATGCCCAGCCCCGCCAGCACGAGCAGGATGGGATAGGGCACACCCACGCGCTTCGCCAGCCCTGCGAAGAGCACCACCACGATCAGCAGGAAGAGGCAGAGGATCTCGAGGGTGTGGGTGTCGAGAGCGGCTGGCATGAGATAAGTTTAGCGGGTCACTCGGGAGTGAAGCAGCAGCTGCCGGATGGAGAGCAGGTGCGCGATATAGGCTGCCGGCACGAGCACGGCCGGCAGGTAGATGAAGGGAAAGTGCGTCAGCAGGGTGTTGGGTGGGTCGTTCATGAAGTGGCGCAGCGGTGTGGGCATCGAAAGGACGGAGACCACCACGATGTTGAGCAGCGAGGCAAGGCCGGCAATGTTCCAGAGGATGCCGAAGGTGCGGCTGCGTGTGCGGTAGAGGATAAAGGCGGCGAGTGGGGCCGTGAGGCCGATAAGGACGTCGAAGTTGCGGCCGTCGAAGGTCATCTGGATGGGGACGACGCCGAGCTTGTAGCCGCGGTAGAGGATGAGCTCGACGAAGATGCGGAAGAGTTGGAAGGCGATGAGCCAGGTGGCGGAGGTTTGGAGCAGTGTTTGCGGCAGGCGCTTTGCGGTGAGGCTGTAGAGGATGAAGACGACGAGCGGCGTGAGCAGTGCGAGGAGAAGATGAGGTGGGAGGGCGGTGAAGTTCCGGAAGAAGCCTCGTGCGGCGAGGGTGCCGGTGAGGAGGAACCAGAGGGCTGTGAGGGTGAGGGCGAGGAGCAGGTTGCGGGGCTGGGCTCGGAAGATGCGGACGACGAGGAGCGTGGCGCAGGTGGCAGCGAGAAGGGTGATGGTGATGGCTGGGACGATGAGGTCGTGCGTCATGGTCGGCCTTCGGGGGAAATAGATTTACGCGGCGACGGCGATGCGCTCGGCTGTAGTGGTGGGGGCGGCGATGGGGGGGCCGTCGGCGAGGAGTTCTTCGATGTAGATCGTGATGCCCTCGCGGATGAGTTTGGCCACCTCTTCGCGTGTTTCAGCGGCGACACCTAGACCGGGTAGATCAGGAGCGTAGGCTCCCCAGCCGCCGTCGGCTGCCTGTTCAAAGATGACTAAGTAGTCGATCATCCGTAGGCTCTTTCGGTTTTGTCCCAATCGGTGGGTTTCACACCAAACTCGAAGTCGGCTTGGTGTATCGCGTCATCGAGTGTTTCATGCCAGGTATCTGTTCCAATTCCGTCAGCACACTCATGCATGAGGTAGAACCCGGCCTCGCCCGGCGTGTGGACTATTACCCCAGCGGCTAAAGCCGGACAAGTCTTGGCTGTGTTTGCGGCACGACTGAAGCCGTGCCCTTCCGAGAGTGCGGCTCAAGTCCGATGATTTGCCTGTTCCAGCGAAAAGCAGATTCCCTACGGGAATGACAGACCAAAGGGTTGAGGATTCGGGCTTACGCGGAGAAGCTGGAGCCACAGCCGCAGCTCTTGGTGGAGTTGGGGTTGATGAAGTTGAAGCCCTGGCGCATGAGGGTTTCTTCGAAGTCGAGGACCATGCCGGCGAGGTAGAGGAAGGACTTCGGGTCGACGAAGAGGCGGATGGGCTTGGCGCCGGAGGGGTCGTTGGGGGTTTCGATGCCGGCGCCAAAGGTGAAGGTGCGGTCGCGGTCGCGGGGCTGGGTGTCGAAGCGGATGTTGTAGCTGAGGCCGGAGCAGCCGCCGCCCTGGATGCCGACGCGGAGGCCGCCCTGGTCGGGCGAGACGCCCTCCTTGGCCATGGCGATGCGGATGCGCTTGAGGGCGGACTTGGTGATCTCGATGGCGGCCTTGGCGCGGGGCTGTTGGCCCTCGGCGGTGAGGAGGGTCATGCCGACGAGGGGGTCGGAGGGTGCGGACGCGCCGGGGGGTGGGGCAGAGGTTCCGGGTTGGAGGAGGGTGGACATGATTTAGTTGGCCTTGCGCGATTGATTGAGGAAGACCGCCAAGAGCGTTGCGAGTGTACCAAGTACGGAGCCAAGGCCAATCATGGAACGGCCTTCATGCGCCAGCCAGATTCCGCCGCACATACGACGAGGCCGAGAACGCTAGCAGAGACGGCCCCAAGTGTTTCACGGAAAAGAAAATGAGGGAGGATGCGAATTTCTGCCTCCCGTCTCTTTGCCGATTCGGTCAAGACATCGTCAATGATGAGCTTTGCCGCCCCTGGATAGAGACGTTCGGGTCTTTCAAGAATCTCAGGTGGAGGTAGCGATCCTGAGTAGTGTGTGACAGCAAGCGCACTGGTCCGCGAAATAACCTCGGTTTCAGAGCCAGCATTTTCGCCGCCTGCTAACTCGCTCATCGAGTCTGAAACCGCTCGATCGCCCGGCGTATATCATCCCCGACGATCTTCCAATCGCGTTCAAGGGCCTTCGAGTCGCTGTCCGGGCCGAAGGCAAGATCCTTGGAACGCAGCTTGCCGCGAAAGTCAAAGATAGAAGCAAAGCCGTTCCAGAACGCCATATCAACATCAGGAAAGTCGGGACGAACCAAGTCTTTGATCTTCATGTTGGCTCCGGTCATCCTACTAGTGGGCGGCTACGGCTACGCCGGCTTCTTCGGCTACGTTGTTCTTCTTCTTCCAGTCGCCGATGGCTGCGCGGATCGCGTCTTCGGCGAGGACCGAGCAGTGAATCTTGACTGGGGGAAGCGCGAGCTCTTTGACGATGTCGGTGTTCGAGATGGTCAGCGCTTCGGCGACTGTCTTGCCCTTCACCCACTCGGTCGCGAGCGAGCTGGAGGCGATGGCCGAGCCGCAGCCGAAGGTCTTGAACTTGGCGTCCTCGATCACCTGGGTGACGGGGTTGACCTTGATCTGGAGGCGCATGACGTCGCCGCACTCGGGTGCGCCGACCAGGCCGGTGCCTACTTCGGACGAGCTCTTGTCGAGCGTGCCGACGTTGCGGGGATTTTCGTAGTGATCAACAACCTTGTCGCTATATGCCATGTGATTTCTCCCGGAAAGAGTTCTTCCTGAATTAGATGATAACTCGGACTGAAATGGTGCGGGGAGAAAAAGCGCCCGGGGGCAGGGGTTTGCAGTGATTTGACGGGCAGGGGCTTTTCCGGGGCCGATTGTTTGCCGAGAGTGGGGGCAGTGGACTAGCCTTCGGGTCGTGGTGGTCTGCAAACAAGGAAGGTTGGCTCGATGAAGGCTCGTTCGCTCTATGGTTTCGGTGGTTTGGCGATGATGGCGATGGCTCTGGGTTGGACGGCGCAGGTGACAGCGCAGGCGGTGCCCGCCGAGAAGGCCGATATGGCGCGGGTTGACCAGCTGTTGAGGCAGATGACACTCGAAGAAAAGATGGACCTGGTCCGCGGCGGGCTGGAGGCGGCGGATGTGTATCCGGGGCAGGCCGGGTATCTGCCGGGCGTTCCGCGGCTGCATGTGCCGTCGCTGCGCTTTGCGGACGGGCCGCCGGGCGTGCTGACGCGGGTGCCCGCGCAGGCAGAGACCGCGACCATGGGCGTGGCCGCGACCTTCAGCGTGAAGGACGCCGCGGAGAACGGCGTGGTGATTGGCCGCGAAGCCCGTTCGCTGGGCATCGATGTCGTACTGCAGCCGTTTATCAATATGGACCGCGACATTGTCTTCGCGCGGGCCTACAACACGTTCGGCGAAGACCCGTTCCTTACCGCGCAGATGGGCGCGGCCGAGATACGAGGGTCGCAGGCGCAGGGAGTGATGGCGCAGGCCAAGCATTACATCGGGTACGACTCCGACTCCTACAGCACGGTGATTGACCCGCAGACGCTGCATGAGGTGTACCTGCAGCCGTTTGCCGCGGCGGTGCAGGCGGGCGTCTCTTCCGTGATGTGCTCGTACAACAGGATCAACGGCCCCTTTGCGTGCGATAACGCCACCACCCTGCAGACCGACCTGAAGGGCGAGCTTGGCTTCAAGGGCTTTGTCACGTCGGACTGGGGTGCGGTCCACAGCGTTCTGTTCATCAACCACGGGCTGGACATGGAGATGCCGGGCGGGGCGTACCCGGGCAGCCCGTTCGTCGGGTTGATGAGCAACTTCTTCGTGACCAGGACGGTGAAGACCGAGTCGAAGCCGTTGGACATGAAGGCGATGGCCGGCATGCTGGGAGGCAGCATCCCTGAAGAGCCGCAGACCCCGCCGATGGACATGGCCGCCTTTCCCCATGACAACGACCACACCACGATGGAAAGCGCGTTGAAGAACGGCACCGTCACCGAAGCGACCATCACCGCGGCCGCGCGGCGCGTGCTGTATGAGATCGACCGCTTCGGCTACCTGGACGGCAAGCAGAAGCACAGCATTACGCCGCAGGACATTGAAGCGAACGCCGCCGTGATTGAGCGGACGGCCGAGGATGCGGCGGTGCTGCTGAAGAATGAGGGTGCGCTGCCGTTGCAGGCCGGCGATCTGGCTTCGCTGGCGCTGATTGGGCCGACGGCAGGTCAAGTAGCGGCGATCGGCACCTTCGGCGAACGCTCACCGGGCCTGACGGAGCGGCAGATAGGGCCGCTGGAAGCGCTGCAAAAGCTTGCACCCACGGCAAGGATTGCCTATGCCGTGGATGACGATATGACCGGCGTTCCCGTGCCGGCCGCGGCGCTCTCGCATGGCGGCGCGCCGGGGCTGCTGCGCTCGGGCGGCGGCGTGGATGCGACGCTCGATTTCACAAAGAACCATGGCAACGCACTCGCACCGGACAGCACGACGCAATGGAGCGGCGAGTTGACGGTGCCGCATGAGGGCGACTACTGGCTGTATCTGCAGGCGCTGGGCACGCGGGCGCAGATCAGTGTGGATGGCAATGAGATCGGCCGCACCGGGGCTACCCTGGGCACGGTCCACGGCGACATCCAGCACGCGACGCAGGACAATGGGCTACCTACTGTGGATGGGTTGGACAACGTGCGCCGGTCGGTACACCTTACCGCCGGCAAACACGCGTTGCTCGTTGCGGTGTCGCCGGATACATCCAGGGCCGCGGTGCAGGTCCGGTTGAACTGGATGACGCCGGAGGCGCGGACGGCCGCGCACGCTGCGGCGATTGCGGCGGCGAAGTCGGCGAAGACTGCGGTCGTGTTCCTGTGGACGCGGGGCAAGCCGGCGTTCGGTCTGCCCGGGGAGCAGGACAAGCTTGTCGAGGAGATCGCAGCGGTAAACCCGAACACGATCGTGGTGCTGAACACCAGCCAGCCGGTGGCTATGCCCTGGCTCGCCAAGGTGAAGGGTGTGCTGGAGATGTGGTGGCCGGGCGACGAGGGTGGATGGGCCACGGCGAAGCTGCTGCTGGGGCAGGCTAATCCCGCGGGACGGCTCCCGATGACGTGGGCGAAGCGGCTGGAGGACTATGCCGCGCATGACCCGCGGTACCCGGAGCGCAGCGCGAAGGGCGTGGACGGCAAGACCACCTACTCGGAGGGCGTGCTGGTGGGCTACCGGTGGTTCGATGCGAAGAAGCTTGAGCCCCTGTTCCCGTTTGGCTATGGGCTTTCGTACACCAGGTTTGCGTACAGCGATGCGAAGGTTGTTGGGTCAGCAGAGGCTGGCGCGACGGTGACGGTGAAGGTGAAGAACCTCGGCGCCGTGCGGGGCGATGAGGTGCCGCAGGTGTACCTGAAGGCTCCGGCAGGAGCGGCGGCCATGGCGGGCGTCCAGTTTGCGCCGCAGACGCTGGCAGCATTTGACCGCGTGTCGCTGATGCCCGGCGAGGAGAAGACTGTGACCCTCCATGTGGAGCCGCGAGCGTTCCAGTACTGGGCCACGGACAAGAGTGCGTGGGTGACGCCGAAGGGCGCGCGGAAGCTGGAGATCGGTGCCAGCTCGCGGGATGTGCGGGCGAGCGTGGAGGTGCAATGACGCCAGGGCTGCCGCAGCAGTTGCAATCCCTCCAGGCGACCGGATGAGCTGGCCGCACGGCTGGTAGCGAGGGGAGCGCCACTACCGCCCGGGCGGGTCGCTCGAGGCGGCGGGCGGGTCGTCCTCCCCGTAGGTTGGGACAGGTGCCGGGGCGGTACTGGTGGGCATGGCGGCGAGTGTCTTGAGATCGGCCTGAAGCTGCGCCCAGAGTGCGGGCTTGCGGCGGGTCGCGTACGGCAGCGCGGGGTCGGCGTAGTAGGCCAGGATATCGGCCTTGATGCCGGGAGGGATGGGTTGCGCGGGGATGGAGGCGAGGCGGTGGGTGAGGGTGGCGTAGGTGTCGTCCGTAAGGCGATAGCCGGCGGGGCGGACGGGTCTGCCGGTGTCGAGGTCGCGGTTGATGAGCGGGTGTCGCGGGTCGCGGGAGTCGCGCGGAACTTGCTGAGCGGCGCCGGGTTTGGCGTGGGCGGCGTCCGATGGCGCGGGGTTGCGCGCGCTATCGATCTCAGCGGCGAGCGCGGCCGAGGGCCCGGTTACGGGAGGCGGAGTGAAGCGGCGCAGCGCCGTGTCGAGGGCGGCCGTGGAGAGGATGACGGAGTGGACGTAGTCATGCTCGGTCTGCGCCGTGGGACCCTTCACCGCGACCAGCTTCACAGGGCCGACCTTGGGCAGGATGTAGAGCAACCCGGCGAGCGAGTACGTGCCGAGACCGGCGTGCTTGCGGTACCGGTCCCAATCATTCGCCTGCGCGACGGCGGTGACCTCGCGGATGAGCTGCTGCACGTCAGGGTTGGTGAGGTCGTCGGCCGGCTGATAACTGCGATGGAGCAGGGTAACGGCGTAGGCGATGCGCGGGATAAAGCCGCGCACGGCGAACCGGTAGCCGCCTACGTTGATGCGGTGCCCCTTGCCGCGGGTAAAGTCGTCGGTGAGGCCGTAGGTCTGGTAGAAGGCCAGCGCAAGCTGCTTCTCGGGCACCTGCAGGCCGACATGGCGCAGGTAATGGACAGGGGCGAAGCGGCCTTTGGCGATCTCGTTGATGTCGAAGGCGAATTCGGTCTGCACGTGCTGGTGCTCGCCTTCGGCGTAGTTCACGCTGCTGCCGTACTTGCGCGCGAGGCGAGGAAACTCAACTGGCACGGCGAGGTTGGTAGCGGTGCTATGGCCGAGGCTGTCGCCGATGTAGTGCGAGAGCGCGCCGACGGCGAAGGCGAGCTCGTCCGCGTTGCCGGCGTTGCGGAAGAGGTTGACGACGAAGTCGCCACTGCGGACGTAGTGGGTGAGGTCAGAGAAAAAGGCTTCGCCGAAGGGGTAGTAACCGATGTCCTGGATGACGCAGCCGCCGTAGGCATAGGCACGGGCGTGCTCAATCTGCGCGGGCGTGAGCGTGGGGTAGCGCGAGCGCAGCAGAGGGACGATGCTGCTCTGCCAGGTGAGGTCGATCAGCTGCTCATGGGTGAGCACGGAGTACGCCCCGGCTGGGCGCGCGGGGAACACGGTAAGCAGCAGAAGCAGGGCTAGCAGGCGGCGTACGGGGCGCATGGCGGTTGGATGCAGTCCCGGGGCCGGCGGGGGAGCCGAGGCCGTACGGACTTTGCCGTGAGATGTCTCATGCCGCCCGGGCTCCCCGCAGCCGTCGGTTCATCGGCTCACTGAAACCCCTTGCCAGCGCCCAGCCCAGCGGCGCCGTGGCCGCCAGTATCCCCACCACAAACCCGGCCACCACCCAACGCGGCGCAACATTCTTCGAATACCACCGCGCAAACACCGCCACGCCCGCCATCACGACAAACTCATGCGACAGGTACACCTCATAGCTGTGGCGGCCGAACCACCGCAGCGGCGCCGTCCACCCGCGCCCGCGCGCTCCGCCCAGAGCCACCGCGGCCAGGATCAGACAAGCGCCCAGCGCAAGCAGGGTGTCGTCGATGCCCATGCGTCCCAGCACCTGCATCGGCGTGCGCAGCCAGGGCCAGCGCGGCCACGTCGCAAAGGCCAGCAGCATCAGCCAACCGCAAGTCTGCATGAGCAGCAACCAGCTTCGCCGCACCCTCAGGTCACGTTGAGCCGCACGGTCGGTGAGCCAGGCCGTCACGCAGCCCAGGGCGATGTGGCTCATGCCCGCCAGGTAGGAGTTCTCGTACTGCAGATCGGTATGCGCCCACACCGTGCGCGCGAACGGGCCCAACGCCACCAGCACGAGCGCCACGCCGAGCCAGGCCGCCATGCCCCAACGCCCGCCGCGCAGCAACAGGCCGACGCAGACCAGCGGAAAGAACAGATAAAACATCTCCTCAATCGAAAGCGACCACAGCACCGTCCAGCATGCCGGCAGCCACGCATCGCGCGAGGCCTCCAACCAGTTCAGATGGAAGGTGAGCGCAGAGAGCAGCGCCCGCGGCAGCGTGAAGAACTTCTCGTTAATGACAAACCCATCGACATGCAGCAGGTGCAACGCACTTAACACCGCCAGCAGCAGCACCAGCAGCGGCATGATGCGCGCAAATCGTATGCGATAAAACACCCAGGGCCGCACCGCCCCCAACCGCCCGAACCGCCGCAGCGAGGTCAGCGTGATAAGGAACCCCGACACCGCAAAGAACACCGTCACGCCGTTGCCGCCGTTGCGCCACAGCAGTTGCCGCAGCGTTGGCGGCCAGTCGTGGCCAAGGTTAAGGTCGAAGAAGCGAAACCGTATCCATGTATGCAGCAGCACGACGGCCAGAATGGAGAGGCCGCGCAGCGTGTCGACGCCATCGAGACGTCGCAGGGCAGGGGATTGTTCTTCCGCAGAGATCACTCCCTCTTTTATCCCATCAAACCCCCCACCGCGCCAGGCCTCATGCTGGTTCCATGCCGTCGTTTCTCTCGCTCATTGCGCCTCACACTCCCACGCCTGCTGAAGCGACCGCCCGCCGTTGGGTCTACGTCCCCTACGACCGCCTGCACGACTCCGTAGGCCCGCTCGGCGACACCCGTCCGGAAGACGCCGTTCTCGTCTTTATGGAGTCGCAAGCCAAAGGCACGCGCCGCCCGTACCACAAGAAAAAACTTACGCTCGTCCTCAGCGCCATGCGCCACTTTGCGCTGGAGCAGGCCGCCCGCGGCTGCCGCATCGTCTACGGCCAGTCCCCCCACAGCTTTGCCGATGGCCTTCTCACCCTGCAGGAAAAGTGGAACTGGCCCGAGCTCCTCTGTAACCGGCCCGCTGAGCGCGAACTTCGCGTCGAGCTCGATGCCGCATGCGCAGACGGCCTCCGCATCACCTTCACCGCGGACACCGCCTGGCTCAGCACCACCGGAGACTTCCAAGCCGCCTTCCCGGCGCGTGCTACCAAACCCGGCCAGCGCACCTACCTCATGGACACCTTCTACCGGGCCATGCGCCAGAAGACCGGCCTCCTCATGGAGCGTGCCCGCGGCACTGGCGAACAAGCCAGGCCAGTCGGCGGCAAGTACTCCCTGGACGCCGAAAACCGCCTGCCGTGGCGCAACGAGCTCCCTGTCCCCGTGCGCCCCACCTTTCCGCCTGACGACATCACCCGTGAGGTCATGGCCATGATCGAGCAGCGGCATCCGGACACCTTCGGCAACCTCGCCGGCTTCGACCTCCCCGTCACCCGCGCCGACGCCGAGTCCGCCTGGGCCTTCGCCCTGCACCACTGCCTCCCGCACTTCGGCCCCTGGGAAGACGCGATGAGCACGCAGCACCCAGACCTCTTCCACTCGCTTACCTCGCCGCTGATCAACCTCACGCTGGTCCGCCCGCGACAGCTTGTAGAAGATGTAGCCGAGGCCTACGCCGCCGGCGCTGTCCCGCTCGCCAGCGCCGAAGGCTTCATCCGCCAGCTCATCGGCTGGCGCGAGTTCATGCGCCACATCCACGAAGCCACGGACGGCTTCCGCGATCTCACCACCACCAGGAGTTGTCATCCTGAGCGGAGCGAAGGACCTGCTTCTCGCCCGGACGGGCACGGTGCTCTCCCTGACATATGGGCTGGCGCCTCCCCTAACGCCCTCAACGCCACGCGCAACCTCCCGCCTGTCTACTGGGGCACGCCCAGCGGCATGCGCTGCATGGACACCGTCGTCGCCGGCGTCGTCGCCAACGGATGGTCGCACCACATCACCCGCCTTATGGTGCTGTCGAACCTCGCCACGCTCTGCGGCTTCAGCCCGCGCCAGCTTACAGACTGGTTCTGGTTCGCCTACGTCGACGCCTTCGACTGGGTCGTCGAGACCAACGTGCTCGGCATGGCCACCTTTGCCGACGGCGGTCTCACCGCCACCAAACCTTACGTCTCCGGCGCCGCCTACATCAACAAGATGTCCGACTTCTGCGGCAAGTGCGCGCTCAACCCAAAACGCACACTCGGCCCCGGCTCCTGCCCGTTCACCGCGCTCTACTGGAGCTTTCTGGAGCGCAATGAGCCGGTGCTCGCCCCGCTCAACCGCATGGCCATGCCGCTGGCCACCATGCGCAAACGCTCCGTTGCCGAGCGCGAGGCCCTCCGCCAGCGCGCCGAACTCGCCATCGACCAGCTCGAACGCGGGGAGCGCATCACCTGAGACGCGTATGTAGCTCGCTTTGAAGGGGCGGGGCTTCAGCCTCGCCGTCATGGCTCAACAAGAATCGGGCTTTCGCCCCGGAGGAAACGGGAGCCCGCCCTCCTCGATCCATCGGTGCCTCTACAGGTTGTTCACGCCATGCGTCAGCGCGAACCGTATCAGCAACCCCAGCACCACCACCAACCCCTGGAAGGTCGCAAAGGTCGGCGTATGTCCCTGCTCCGGCTGGTCGTTGCTGAAACACTTCCATGTCATGGCCAGGCCTACCACCAGGAAGATCCACTGCACATTCGGCCCCGTAAAATCGTTGCCCACCGTCATCGCCCAGAACACGATGCAGGTCGCAGCGATCAGCCCGCGCTGCATCCGGCTCAACGCATAGCTCGCCTGCGCACCGTCGAGCCCCAGCAGCGGAATCAGGTTCAAAAAGTTTACCCACGCGACGGCATACGTCAGTACCAGGAACAGCATGTTCTGCGTGCCCCACGCCAGCGCCAGGCAGGCCAGCGCGCTCGTCAGCCCGAACAGCGGTCCGGCCAGCGCGATCGCGGCGAGGTCCTCACGGCTCACGCCCTGCCCGTACCAGCGCACATACGCGCCCAGCCCTGGGAAGAACATCGGCAGCTCAGCCTTCAGCCCGCGCCGCTTCACCGCGATGTAATGCCCCATCTCATGCACAAACAGCGCAATCGTAAAGCCCAGCGCAAACCTCCACCCGAAGATCAGCCAATACAGCCCAAAGAAGCTGACGATGCCCAGCAGAAACTTCAGCTTGAACAGAAGGAACAGGCCTGACTTGATCTTCATCAGAAACAGCGCGACCGGCGCAAAGGGCCCCAGCCGCTTCTTCCACCTGGCCATCTTGTCCTGCTCGGCCTGCAGCCGCGCATCGATCGCACCCATGTGCTGGCGAATGTCCTGGCTCTGCTTCGCGTCTTCGGGCAGCCAGGCCAGTGTGCTGGCCCACATCTCGCGGGCTTCGGCCCAGCGCTGCTCCTGCTCCATCTGCTGCGCATGCACGGCCAGCGCGTTCAAGTGCCGGCCGTAGGTGAGCGTCTGGCAGTCCGGGCACGCCAGCGTGCCGTCCGGCAACCAGTGGCTGCACGCAGGGCAGCTATGGATCACCTCAGGCTGCGCAGGCGCGGGCGGTAACACGGTAGCAGCAGAACTCGTCATCATCATCCATCTTATTGGACGCCGCGGTCAGAGATTCGGAGACGCGAGACCCAGGACGCAAGGCAAGCTCATCTCGACTCCGCGGCCATCCGCCCTCAGCTCCCAACCTGGAACCTGGAACCTGGAACCTGGAACCTAGAACCTACGAACCTACGAACCTCGAATCTCCGAATCTCCGAATCTCCGAACCTCCGAATCTCCGAACCTCAAATACCTCAACCAACACTTCACCCCCTGTTAACTCTTCAGGTTCCTCCTTCAACCCCAACACAACAAAGGGGTATCGCCGCGACTACTTCTCCGGTCACCGCACCGCGCCCTATACTCACCACAATCGCTAACCGCGAGAACGCAACCGCAGCTCCCGAGGACCCCCAACACCGCGCATGGCCTCCCACCACCCAATCCGCAAGCAGGTCGCCGCGCCCGCCCCGGTCATTCCGGACAAGCTCTACTTCCGCATCGGCGATGTCGCCCGCCTGTGCGAGGTGCCCGCCTACGTCCTACGCTTCTGGGAGACCGAGTT
Organism: Rhytidiadelphus loreus; assembly: GCA_947034895.1. Classification (NCBI taxonomy): domain Eukaryota; kingdom Viridiplantae; phylum Streptophyta; class Bryopsida; order Hypnales; family Hylocomiaceae; genus Rhytidiadelphus; species Rhytidiadelphus loreus. The sequence continues at coordinate 7,604 of CAMQQG010000262.1, read as the reverse complement.
TCCGCACCTGAAACCCAACAAAGGCGGCACCGGCCAGCGCCTCTATCGCCGCAAAGATGTCGAGATTGCCCTCCGCATCAAGGGCCTGCTCTACGATCAGGGCTACACCATCCCCGGCGCCCGCCAGGTCTTCAAGGCAGAGTCGGCGCCCGCTGCCGAGCCCCACCTCGAAGCGGCGATCTCTGAGCCCCAATCCATCTCCGCTGTGCCGCAACCCATCGCGGCTCCCACGGTAGCCCCGCAGCAGCTGCAAGGCCTGCACGCCCTGCGCGAAGAGCTACGCAAACTCGCCGCGCAGCTCGCGCAACCCGCCGGCACCGCACCCGCAGCCACCATTCTCAGCGTCGTGCCCGCACCGGCCAGGCCCAAGGCACTGCGCCCCCGCCTGGTCGTCGAAGGCATGGTCGCCGAGGCCGCGGCAGACAAGACCATCACCACGATGCCCATGCCTCTCCCCGTTATCGACCCCCGCCAGCGCGACCTCTTCGCCGCCGAGTAACCTTCGCATCCACCTCTGCGTTTATCCTGACCCCATGACCCCTTCGCGCACCTTTGCGTCCTTCGCGTCCTCTGCGTTTGCAGTCGCCCTGTCATGACGTCGACTCCCACCCGCAAGGCCCACACCGCCGGCTCCGCGACCATTCTCCTCATGGCCAGCGCTCTGCTCTCCGGTTTGCTCGCGCTGGTCCGCATCAAGTACGTCAACTACCTCTTCGGTGCCGGCCCCTTGCAGGACGCCTACCGCGCCGCCTTCCGCCTCCCCGATCTCCTCGCCTACTTCCTCGCCGGCAGCGCCGCTTCCATCTCCCTCATCACCGTGCTCAACCGCTACCGCGTGGCTGAGGACGACGAGGGCGGCGACCGCGTGCTCTCCGTCATCCTCACCACCATGTTCGTCGTGCTGCTCATCGGCGTCATCCTCGCAGAGATCTTCGCGCCATACTATGTCTGGTTCGCCTTCAAGGGCTTCCGGTCTGACCCCGTTCGCGCCGCGCTCTGCACCTCGCTCACCCGCATCCTTCTGCCTGCGCAACTGCTCTTCTTCATCGGCAGCATGTTCAGCGCGCGCCTGCAGGTGCGCAAGATCTTCATCTACCAGGCGCTCTCGATGCCGATCTACACCGCGGGTATCGTCCTCGGCGCGGTCCTTCTGCATCGCCGCTACGGTATCTACTCGCTCGCCATCGGCGCGGTGTGCGGCGTGCTCTTCGGCTCCGCGCTGCTGAACGCGCTCGGCGCCTTCCGCACCGGCTTCCGCTACCGCCCGCAGGTCAGCTTCCGCCATCCCGTCTTCCGCGAGTGGCTCAAGCTCGCCCTGCCGTTGATGATCGGCGTCTCGCTCGTCACCTTTGACATCTACTTCCTCAGCTACTTCGCCTCGACGCAAAGCGGCGGCATCACCCTCATCGGCAACGCCAAAGAGCTCTTCAACGCTCCATTCAACGTCATCGGCCCGGCCGCCGGCGCGGCCTCGCTGCCCTTCTTCGCCTCGCTCTTTCAGCAAAAGCGCGCCTATGACTTCTCCGCCTCGGTGGCCCGTAGCGTCTCACGCCTGCTCGCCGTCGGCCTGCTCGTCTCTGCGTGGATGATCGCGCTCGCTCCGTGGCTCATGGACCTCTTCCGCGGCGGCAAGTACAACCGCGCTGACGCAGCCGAGACCACGCGCCTCTTCACCGTGCTCGCCATCACACTGGGCGTCTGGGCGGTGCAAGGCATCTACGCCCGCGCCTTCTATGCCGCCAGCGACACCAAAACCCCCGCCATTACCGGCACGCTCATCACCATCGCGTCCGTGCCGATGTACTGGCTGCTCTTTCACCTGCACGGCCTGCTCGGCCTCGCCATCGCCTCGGACGTTGGCATCACCATACAGACAGCCGCACTTGCTGTCCTGCTGCACCGGCGCCGCCTCGTCTCCCTCGCCCACCTGGAGTTCGCCGAGCTCACCCGCGCGCTCCTGGCCAGCCTGCTCGCCTTCGCGGCCACCTGGTTCGTCGCCCACCGTCTCCCGCCCGCCATCACCCACGCGGCCGATCTGCTCCGCCTCGCCGCGGGCACCCTCACTTGGGCTATAGCCGCCTTCGCTCTCCTCACCCTCACCGGCTCGAAGCTGCCGAAGCAACTCCTGCGACGCGGCAAATCCTAAGCGTCTTTGGCGTCCTCATACTCCTCATGCCACGCCGTCTGGATCGCCTCCAGCATCCCCTCACTGCTCTTCGCGGGATCGCCCACGAACCCCGGCAGCTGCGTCACCCACTTATGCAGGTCGGTAAACCGCACCGAGTACGGGTCCGTGTCCGGAAACATCTCCTGCAGTTGAATTCCAATCTCAAGCACATCGGTCCAGTCAATATCTCGCGGCATCATTCATCTCCTGACGTTCAGTCTAGCCCGCCGCGCTAGAATGAAACCATCTCCATGCCCGTCGAAACCCAACCCGCCACACCCCCCCGCCGCCCCGCCGCTGCCCACCGCCACCCGCAAGCTCACCGTGCGCCGCCGCCTTATCGCCGCCGCGCGCAACGCCCGCGAGCTCGGCTCCATCGCCTCGGCGCTGGCCGGCACCGCGCACCCATACATGGCGCACATCGTGCCCATGCGCCGCTGCAACCTCGCCTGCACCTACTGCAACGAGTTCGACGACGTCTCCAACCCCGTTCCCCTCGACGAGATGCTCCGCCGCATCGACCACCTCGGCCGCCTCGGCACCTCCGTCATCACCATCTCCGGCGGTGAGCCCACCCTGCACCCCGAGCTCGACCAGATCATCGCCCGCATCCGCAGCACCGGCGCCATCGCCGGCATGATCACCAACGGCTACTTCCTCATGCCTGACCGCATCGAGCGCCTCAACCGCGCCGGCCTCGACCACATGCAGATCTCCATCGACAACGTCATGCCCGACGATGTCTCCAAAAAGTCCCTCAAGGTCCTCGACAAGAAGCTCCAGTTCCTCGCCGCCCACGCCGACTTCCACGTCAACATCAACTCCGTCGTCGGCGGCGGCACCGCGCACCCTGAGGACGCCCTCACCATCAGCAAGCGTGCCCTCGAACTCGGCTTCAGCTCGACCATCGGCATCATCCATGACGGCTCCGGACAACTGAAACCTCTCGGCGACGAAGAGCGCGCCGTCTGGGACGAGGTCCGCAAACTCACCCGCCGCAGCTACTCCCGCTTCAACGGATTTCAGGAAGCCATCGCCAACGGCGAGCCCAACGACTGGCGTTGCCGTGCCGGCTCCCGCTACCTCTATATCTGCGAAAACGGCCTGGTCCACTACTGCAGCCAGCAGCGCGGCTACCCCGGCCTGCCCCTTGCCGACTACCGCACCGCCGACGTCGAGCGCGAATTCCTCACCGAAAAATCCTGCGCCCCCAACTGCACCATCAGCTGCGTCCATCAGGTCAGCTATATCGACCACTGGCGCGCCCCCCAACACACCCAGATAACCCCCGGTGGCGGACACGTGGCAGAGGCCGACCTCGTCCAGATTCAATAGCAGTATCCCTGTGATCTTCGGGTGCCCCACATCTCGCCTCCGGGATGTGGCTTTGCAGGATGCATCATGAGTTCGGATGTCCACTGCCCGGTGCCGGTGCCGGGTGCCCCACATTCTCGCTTTTGAGATGTGGGTTCGCAGGAGGCCCTCTCCGCTACCGCCCGGTATAAAACCCTTGCATCGGCGCGCAATAAGGCGTTCAATGCGCCCATGACCCTCGCCGCCACAGATACCCCTCGCTCCGTCGGCCGCCCCCGCGCCTTCCAGCGCGACCACGCTTTGGACGCCGCCATGCGCGTCTTCTGGGCGCACGGCTATGAGGGTGCCTCGCTCACGCTGCTCACCGCCGCCATGGGCATCAACCGCCCCAGCCTCTATGCTGCGTTCGGCGACAAGGCCGCGCTCTTCCGCGCAGCCGTTGCGCGCTACGGCATCGGCCCGGGCCGTTACGTGCGCCGCGCCCTCGGCCAGCCCACCGCCCGCCTCGTCGCGCAGACCCTCCTGCTGGGCGCCGTCCACCTCGCCACCGACCCCGCCAACCCCGGCGGCTGCCTCTGGGTGCAGGGCGCGCTCGCCACCGGCCCCGACTCCGCCCCTATCAAGGCAGACCTCAGCGCCCTCCGCGCCCGCGGCATCCAGCAGATCCATGCCCGCCTGGACCACGCCCGCGCCACCGGCGACCTTCCACCCGCCACCGACACCGAGGCCCTCACCCTCTACCTCATCAGCGTCATGAATGGGCTCTCCGTCCAGGCCGCCGGCGGCTTCACCCGCGAGCAACTTCACCGCGTCGTCGACCTCGCCCTCACCCGCTGGCCCACATAGAGCAGGGAAGAGGGAGTAGCCAAGAGGGAATAGAAAGAAAAGGCCGCCCCACCGGAGCGGCCTTAATCTCTCTTCTCTAATCTCTCTTCTCTAATCTCTACTTCTTTGCCACCGTCGTCGTCTTCTTCGCTGCGGGCGCCGACGCCATCACCGCCTCGGCCTTATCGATCGCCGCGTACAGGTCGCTCACATCCCGCACCTGGATCCAGCCCTTCGGCGTGACCACGACGAGCGTGGGCGTCTCATGCAGCCCGATCTTGTCGCCCAGCGCCTTGTCGGCGTCTACCTCGCGCTGCAGCTGGCCGGTGGGGTCAATCACGAATGGCAGCTGCTTGCCGTGCTGGCTAAAGAACGCCTGCGTAAAGTGGTCCAGGTCATCACGGCTGCCGATGCGGAACTGCGAGGCAAACACCTGCCGCCGGTAGTCGGTCGCCAGCTCCGGCGAAATCTTGTCCTCGATATACCGCGCGTACAGCGAAGCCTCATGGCTCCAGATGTGTCCTGGAATCTGGAAATCGTGCCGGTAGAGCGGAATCTTGTACTGCGCCGCCGCCGCATGCACGAAGGGGAACGCATGCGCGCAGGCCGGGCACTCCAGGTCTTCCCACTCCATCAAGGCCACCTTTACACCCGGCGGGGGCTTCAGGATGGACGTGTCACCATTAAGGTTCACCTGGTTGGGCGGCATGGAGGTCTGCGCCACAGCGCCGCCCACGCCCACCATCGCCGCGAACGCCGCAGCCGTCATCATTCCGCAAATCCTCTTGATCATCATGCTGTTCAGACGCAAGGCCACACCTTTTGCGAGCAAAGTTGCTCTCCTGCTATTCAATCACCAACTACCCGCCACGGCAAAGTTAGCTAGAGTTTCAGCTTGGTCAAATCCCGCGCTCCATGCAGTACGCGCACAATGCGCACCTCCTGCCCCACGACGCGGTACAAAATCAACTATTGTCCGAAGGTCTCTTGTCTGGTACCTGCGCCAAAGTCTGGGCGCAGTCGGTATATCAAGGGGTCTTTCGCAATCTCCAGGAAACGGCCGTGCACTCTTCGACGAACGTCACGGACCGCGTCGGATGATGCTTCGCGATAAATGAGCCTGTCTCCGCGAGATCAGGCTCTATCCGCGGCGAAACAAAAAAGCCGCATCAGCCCTGTGTGCTCTCTTGCGACGGCCCCGGAACCAATACCCGCTGGCTTCCATCTCCCACCCTTGCTATCCTCAAGGGCGAAGGAAAGCCGAAATGCTCGTCACCCTCATCGCCCTCCAGGCTCTTGCGCTCGTTGCCCTGATCATCCTCCTGCTGCGCCGCTCCGCGCCCGCGCACGAAGCCGCTGACCCGCGCCTCGCCCAGTTCCTCACCGCCGGCCTCCCCACGCAGATCACCCGCCTCGATGCGCGCTTCGACTCCCTCGACACCCATCTCCGCGTCCAGCTGGCCGAGCAACGTTCTGAAGCCGAGGGCCGCAGCGGCGCCCTGCGCTCCGAGCTCATCACCAACCTCACCACCCTCAGCTCCACTCTCACCACAGCGCTCGACAAGGCCCGGCAGGAGAATGAGACCGCCGCCGAGCGCCTGCGCTCTCGCGTCCAGGAGGGTCTGCAGCAGCTCAGCACGAGCAACGAGAAGAAGCTCGAGGAGATGCGTCTCACGGTCGACGAAAAACTGCAGAAGACCCTGCACGCACGCATCAGCGAAAGCTTCGGCCAGGTCCATGACCAGCTCGCCAGCGTGCATAAAGGCCTCGGCGAGATGACCAGGCTCTCCGCCGACGTGACGGACCTCTCCCGCATCTTCACCAACGTCAAATCGCGCGGCGGCTTTGCAGAGGTCCAGCTCGGCAAGCTGCTTGAGCAGGTCCTGGCTCCCGGCCAGTATGTCGTCAACGCCCGCGTCAAGCCCGGCTCGCTTGAGTCCGTCGAGTACGCCGTCAAGTTCCCCGGCGTCGATGGCGACGTTCTTCTGCCCATCGACGCCAAGTTTCCCCGCGAGGACTGGGAGCGGCTGGAGTCTGCCTACGAGCACCCGGATGCGGCCCAGCTCGAAGCCGCCCGCCGCAACTTTGACGCCGCCATCCGCACCGAAGGCAAGCGCATCTGCTCCAAGTACATCAACGAGCCCGTGACCACGCCCTACGCCATCATGTTTCTGCCCACCGAAAGCCTTTACGCCGAGGTCCTTCGCCGCGACGGCCTGCAGGCCGAGCTGCACCTCAACTGCCGCGTCATGGTGGCCGGCCCCTCCAACCTCTACGCCCTGCTCACCAGCTTCCAGCTCGGCTTCCGCATGCTCAACCTGCAAAAGAAGGGCAATGAGGTCTGGAAGGTCCTCGCCTCCGCCCAGACTGAGTTCGGCAAGTTCGGCGACATGATGGACAAGATGGACAAGCAGGTAGGCACGGTCCAGAACACCATCCGCGATCTCGGCACCCGCACCCGCGCCATCAACCGTACCCTGCGCGATGTCAGCGCGGGTGCCGACCAGCCCGTTCTTCCCACCGGCAGCACCGCTGCCTTCGACGGCCTGCTCCCCATGCTCGCCGCCTCCGACGACGAGTAACTCGAAGCTCAGACAAGCTCTAAGCTCCACAGCTCATCGCTGTGAGCTGAACAGCAACCCCGACCAACCGAAATCCTTCAATCCAGCCACATTCCCCATCCGCGTACACATCGCGAAACATCGCGAACTTGCGTTCGTTGTTGTCGCCTGTCCTCGCCTCACGCAAAGCCATGTTCCAATTCAGAATGACCCGCAAAGATAATTTCGCAAAAGACCGTCAAAAACAGCCCAAAAATCGGATGTCAAGCCCCCGCCACGCCTAACCCGCACGATTCAAAAGACATAACCCTGAATCTTCATTGCTCTCGATTCGCTACAATTAAATCAAGGGCACGCCGCGGCTAAATCAAGGCCACGCAGTGGCAAGGCACGGGCGCGCTGCAAGCTAAGCCCTTTAGAATCAATTTGGTACCCGTAACCCATTGCGAATGAATATCTTGAAAGCGAGTACCGCCCGCAACCTCAACATTTCAAAACGCTTAGCCCCAGAAAGTGAAAGTAGGGGGGGAGGGGTATCGCTGAGCTGTTCTATGCTGCCGTGCCAATCGGCGGCCGCCGCCGCTGCTGCTTACCCTCATCGCGCAGAAATTGCCGGCCCCGGCAGAAGACGCATTCCCAGGGATAGAACCCAAAGTACGTCAGCACTCGCCGCTGCCACAAGCCGGTACGGTTGACGCGGCGCAACTCCTGGCCACCACAGCTTGAACACACCCGTT